>JARHVA010008645.1:0-65000 GCA_037957365.1 Torreya grandis
CTCTTGAAGAAAATAAAAATGATTTTTCCATTCACACATTTCACTATTGAGTATAAGTTTAAATCTTGTTGATAATGACTATAGAAAAGGTTATTTTCTAGCATGTCAATCTATGGTCACTTACAGATGTGAAAAAGGGATGATATTTTAGGTCTCTATTAGTATTTTTTACTAAGTATATAAACATCTTGGAAGTATTATATGTGTATTCTATTTATATAATCATTCATCACCCTCCTAAATGTTAAGTACCTTCATGAATCTAACTTATGAAATACTGATGCAGCAATGACTTTTGTTCTGATTTTGTGTGAAACATCCTTTTTTACCTTTAAGTAGTGGTTTTAGTCATTTAGGAGGATATCAAATATTGGCTCATCACCACTTGTTTTCTCATTTGTCTTCTTTACCACTTTTCATTTAGAGTTGTTGTTTTATAAAGAGATTAAAGGTACATCAAGGAGAGCTAGCCCCTAATCTAGAGATTCATCTTAATAGAATTATCACCCATAGCAAGAGAGATGATTCCATTTTTCCACTTAGATGAGGAGATCTGAGTATCTCCACAATGGTGCAAATTCAAGCATCAACAAGTACTTATAAGAGAGAGAGAGAGAGAGAGAGAGAGAGAGGAGAGAGAGAGAGAGAGAGAGAGAGAGAGGAGAGAGAGAGAGAGAGAGAGAGAGAGAGAGAGAGAGAGAGAGAGAGAGAGAGAGAGAGAGAGAGAGAGAGAGAGAGAGATGTATAAGAAGCCTACAATGGTTGAAATCCAATCATAAGTTTAATTAAAATATCAAGTAAGAATGAGAAACAATCCTATTATTCTTCCTCTACATGTGTTATCCTTTTTTGATGATTATCTTCATGAAATTTGGTGTAAGAGTGACTCTTAGCCTTATATGAATAACCTTTTCTTCTTAAAACTAACCTCATTTCTTGGTCGACAAGATAGAGGCTTACATTTGCTTCTAGTTACCTTTTATCTTCTTACCTCTTTTTCATACTTGGAAACATTCAAATATGATTTTTTAGGGGTGTATTAGGTCTTTTTAGTGTTCTTTAGTGGCATTCCCAACTATTAGAAGGTCTGTATGAGATAAACTTGATGGAAACAAACTTCTATTCAGACTCCTCTCTAGGATGTTTAGAGGTGAAACATAGGTTTATAAATTCATATCATTAATCACTTCTTGCACAACCATTCTTTAGAATGAAATTACTATAAAAAAATCTTAAAAATTCTAATAAGGAGTATGAAACTAGAAAACTACATGTGTATTTGTTCCTTCAAATATACCTGAAATCATTAGAATTAACTTGTTTCTGACATAGTAAGTTCCCTAAGAGTGATATCAGGTGTCTATAATGGTGCTCTAAAGATTCTTATGCATTTGATGACCTTAAGAAGGTTTGCAAACATCATTTGCTTTCTGCAAGCAATAGAAATTATTCATTTGGCTTAGTTTATTTCTGTAAAAAATGTCATATAATCATGATGGATTATTTAATAGATGTCATAAGTTAATTATACCTCTACCCAAGCTCAAAATGTCTCTTCAAATGGTTAATAATATCCAATACGTTTAAATACCATGAAAATAATCATGAAAGTATAGTTTTATGGTTATTTCTTTGCAATTTCATCTAAATGTTCCCATAATTATAAATAAATAGGTGCCCATGAGACATTAAAAAGTCAAGCAGGGGTATTTTAAGACAAAATATGTGTATTGGATTCATTTAGAAGGGCATTATAGTCATTGATCTCTTTTGAAGGTTTCTTGGTAGTTTTGAGGTCTTCAACTTCTTGAGGATTGTCAATAAAGTACAAGACTTTAATATATTGATCAACACCAAAATAATAGAGTAAATATAAATATTTAACTTCCAATAAATCCATTATACCCCATGCATAGGCTTATCTAACTTCACATCTGAGCAATGCACCTTCTCAAGATTGCAGGCCTATAGGTGAAGGTCGAGATATGCTTTTGGAGGAAAAGGTCATCATGGTGTTTTTTCTTGATTAAAAATTCATACCTTGGAATTTATATATTCTCTAAAATGTCTTAATATATTTATCCAAGTCATTTTACCCCACAATTGTCTTGAAACCTATTTTAGCCATGGGTGGGGTTTGTAGGCAATTTAGCAATTTTAGCCTTAAGGGCCCCTTTTTTATGGTTTTATTCCATCCCAAGGAGTATAATAACTCCTAAAATATTCTAAAATGTTTTCCAAACTCATTATGGTCTCCTATGACATGTTCAATTTTAATATTTTCACTTTCTCTCAATGTTCTAGTGTATAGACCTATGTGTTCTCTCTTAAGCCTAACTTCCTACTAAAGCTTGAGAATGGTTCTCATGAGCCTATACGTGTATCTATATGGTTTAGTATTAAATATATGTAAATTGATATATTTTATTCTTAATTATGAGGATAAACATCCATGAATACAATGAAAACTTCTTTTTTTCATTTATAGGTGGTAGGGTCTCTTCTAAGATCAAACACCATTAAAACCATGTTCTTGGATTAGATCTTCTACTTGAAGCTATGTATAAATTATATAAAATACAAATGTGAGTCTATTTTGATTTATTTAATTCTTCATTTCATGTTATAAACAACATAAAACCTTCCAGGAACCCTTCATTATGTACCTACAAACTTGACATAGTCTATTTGGTATGCATGTTTTCATTATTCCCTTACAATTTTTACCCTAATGGTGCCTTGAATAATTTTAGGGTGGATTTATTATATTTATTAAAATTATTTACATTTTATTTAAATCACTTTCAATCTTTAAATCACCTTATAACCTCAAAAACCCTACTTGTCATGTCAAAACCAACAAAACATGACATTTCTTACAAATGCAAGTCCAATCTCTGGAAGCTTTCCTTAGATTTGGTGTTGTATGGGTTATTATAAACATTTGTGATGTTTAAAAATCATAATCATTTATTCATCAACCTCCAAAATGTTTCCAAAAATATAAAATTGAGTTGTTGGGGTTTTCTACGGTTTTAAAGATAACAAACTTTATAATGATTGTTCAAAAAGCTCATGCCCCTGAATTCTAAACTCTTGCTAAAAATTTATAGGTCATATGGGTAACCTAAAAACCATAGGATCACTATTATTCATACTTATTCTCCTTAATGAACCATCTTTATCAAACTAGCCTTCTTCACTCTATTAATGACTTGATGGAGATTTTGAGTGGTTTTTTTTTCCCTTTTTGGACTTTTAAACTCTACTTGAGCATGTTTTTGGTCCTAAAAAAGTTGTAGAGTGTTTTGGTAAAATATTATTACCTTGTGTCATGATACACTTGGTTGATACATGATCAGATCCATTGTATAAACTTGCATAATCCCTTCTCCATCAAGGAACTTAATTATTTAGAAGAAATGTCATAATGTAGCTATATACTACATGTCAATGAAGTCTTTAACTTGATAGAATGATAGTGTAACTTATAAAATACTCCTTTTACCTATCTTTCCTTCTATTCATCACAATATACTAGGTTTTGGAGTTAAATAAATGAACAAATTGGTTTTAAATGTGAGTATACATTAGAAATGGGTAAAATTGACATCTTGGTTGGGTGTATGAGTAGAATGAAGTATAACATGTTCTTCAATAAGTTAAATGGCCTAAAATTACCTCGTTTGACCTCTACACATGGTTTTGACTCTTCAAATTTGATATCCTTCAATGGAGTCACTTTAAAACATTTAAACAAGCAATAAAAAAAAGTGAAATCTTAATTTCCAAAAAATTAGCTTAAACTTTGGTAAGGCTTGAAATGATAAATATATATCTTAACAAATTTGCTTCTAGATCCAATATCCACTATAGATTACCATGTCATCTTGGAATATCATCACATCAATGTTTTCACCATGGATCAAACATACTTGACTTTTTCAAAATAAACTTAAACTCTCCAAAGTTACCTTAAACTTTCCAAAATTTTTGAAAAAAACTTTCATAAGTGATCATATTAAGGAGACTTATTGGACAAGTCAAATGTCATAGATTTCCTTCTTGGGAATATCTCACTGAGACCTTGAAACAAATTGATATAGACACTATGATAAGAAAAAATATGGCACCAAGACATGACTCTTAGAAAGGTCAATTACAAGGCTATATGGCTCAAGTACCTAGTTTGGAGGTCGAGTAATATATGGTGGCTAACTTATCTAATAGTAATGTCATGTGAATGAGGGCATATTCATATGTGTCTACTTGAAATATACCCTATTTGTATAAATTTGATCTTTAATTGTATATGGATGACCTATAAATGACTTATTAATAGTTTGACACTTTATAGGGCTTGTAATAGTTGAAAACATACAAAAATAAAGGGGGGATGTAATGGTTTGACCTAACCTAAATCAACCCCATGATGAATAATAATTTACTACATATCTAATACTCTAAAGAGGGAAATCAATCCCATGAAATTTTCCCACCTAGAGTGTGTTTACACTAGATTTAATTATGAATTAAAATTAACTCTAATTAGCAATATAAAGTATATGATCTTATATAATATAGAATAAATTTAAATATAGAGATCTATAGAATTTATAAAATTTGTAAATTATTAAAAATATAAAACAAGGTTAGGGTTAGAAAATTGTCTTTATAACTAATTTATTTTTAGACAGTGTTAACTTTCCTTAAGTTGTGAATATTTAAAAATTATAAAAACATAGATTTGTTAGAAAATATTGGTTCTTTATCTATTGGGACAAGTATATAGGAGGTGAATAGGATCATAGTGCATTGTTGTCTATTACTATGATTTTATCTTGTCAGATTGTGCACTAGATCTAAAAATATGGGGTTTTCACCTATGTTTGTATGTGGTTTGTTTATATTTGGAGCCTAAATTAATGCACAAAATACTTATAAATTCAAAAATCCTACTCCTTCACAAACACACAAAAGGAGATCAAATACAAAATAAGGAAATATAGTGGAACTGGGAATGGCAAAGATACCCTCAAGAAACCCCTTTTTGATTGAGTGTTGCCTCAACAACCCAAAGGGCCCAGCCTGATGTAGTTCTCCCTTCAGGGAAGATAACATAAATGTAACTAGAGAACTATATTATATTTTTTGACAAAAGTATTCCCTCAACATATAATAAAAATGTTAGACTTGGCTAAGGAATATAAAATTTTAGAAAAATTGTAATAAAAATATTTTATCATAAAATAGATGTTTTTGAGAATCAAAAAGAGAGATGTTTTTAAATTGATTGTTAAGTATTTTTCAAATGTGACATTTTATGTGATTTTATATACATATCTTTCAATTTTTTTTAAATAAATTATGTATTTATATGAATGTTAAAACCATTTTGAATCATTATGTTTTTAAAATATAGTCATTAGAGCTTGGGAGGCAAGTCTGCACTACTAAACAAGTGCACAATGCACTCCTATCTACCTAGTGTCCACTTGTCCTAAAAAGATAGATACTTCTAAAACAGATTGACAATGTCTTTTAAATAGTGATGAATAGGGATTAAATAAGTAAGTCTAGAACATGTTCTTAATAACTGTAATAATTTTAAGGTTTTCTTAGAGATTACGGGTTATTGAAATGGTGAATTGGATATGAAGGGTAAAGGTTTAAATAATAATCATTTTCAAGCATTTATTCATAAAATTTAAGTATCTAAATCCCCCCCATTATTATATTAATTAAATAAATTACTATAATAAATAAAATTCAGACTAAGTGTGTATACACACTTTGTCTTTGTCATGGAGATGTGCATGCCCCCTTATTGATGAATGTGGAGAAGTAGCCAAACATGTCATAAATTGAGAGTGATCAAGTCTCAATTTGAACAATTCATGAATATTATTGAGTTTTAAATGTTATATGCTCCAACCCTCATAGATTAATATGTAATTTTTAAAGATATGGGAACCAATAAAATAGTTCAATAAAGTTTAACCAAGACATGGAGTGTAACTAAGCTTAGACATGGCTCACTTGTTGAACTAAAAAAAAAGATGGGAACTACTAGATGGATAGATAAATTGAAAACAAGACATGAATTTTAACTAAGATCAAAGTGTTCCACTTGAAAAATATAAATCACACCATGGATTTATATTCAAACTATAACTTTTTGAAACTTTGAAAAAGAGATATTTGAATTTTGTAAAGTAATAGCTTAGACAAGAATGCATATCATGCCACATGTACTATATAGATATAAAATTTTATCTTTTGAAAAATATTTAAAATATTTTAATTATCTTCACATAAGTGTATATGTGCTTGAGTAGTTGTAAGACTGGAGTGCATAAGTAATATGAATGCCCCCATAATCTAATAATTCTATTTTTGCATATTGTAAACTATCAAATATAAATTATGTTTCTTTTGAAAGCTTGTAGATGTGCCCAATATGATGCCACCAGTTTGAGATTAGGGAAATTTCCTACAAATCACTTGTATAAAAATAAAATATATAATATATAATCATGTAAAACATGTTGCATATTTGAATTGTATTGGAATGATATAAATGTAACATTTAAGCATATATAAAGATCTTGTATGTTCCATTAAATCATGTAATTTGAATATAAGATTGAAGTAGTGTATGAAAAAGGTAAGTAACTTAAATGTGTTCAAATATGTATTTTTAAACATAGTATTTTTTGAAAAAATAAACATTAAAGCACATATGTAGTAGGTGCATGATATGTATCATGTCACTACAAATACATGTAATAGATACATAGTGGTACATGATAATAATCATGACATTGTAGTATATAATAATGAACATTTAATCAAAGTTACACAATATAATGCAATAAGTCTTAAAGGACACATAAAAGGGACATGTAAATGTTGCATAAAGTTGGAAAGCTTATATAAATGTCACACATAAGGCCCAAAGGATAAATACAAGGTAAATTCACAAACATATAAGGCCAAAGGCCCCACATACATGGCATGATGATGCCATATAATCAAGATGATGTATGTTGAAAATACACAATAAATTTGAATCATGTTACATATTGAAGAAAGCATATAGATCAAATTAAGGTAGTATATTTGGATCATATATATTTATCTTCATGTTAGAAAATAACATATTCATCATGACACATTTAAATTATGAATGGTAATAAGACATTTGTTTTCATTATAGATTAACATGTAAAATAGGTTTTGGATAGATACAACCTATAAAAAATATGATATTTAATGATGTGATGCCCCTAACCGATCAAGGTTAATGGGTAAAAGGCTAGCCCAACATTGAAGCCAAGTAAAAGTATGTCTCAGATTAAAATTTGATAGATAGGTTAATATGTATTATGTTATGTGAATAAAAACTATATAAGAGGTCCTTATAGTGGTGTTACATTCAAGAATAGAGAACTAAAATTCATATGGATAGGTCTAGAGTAAGATGGCAAGTCTATAGTGCATTGTTGTCTAAATAATGTAACTTTGTCCATAGTGACTATCTACAAAAAAAATTAGTTAGGATATCTTCTTCTTTGCGTGAGTATTTCTTGGTGATATAAAAATATGTCTTATTTTACACATAAATACCTTGTGATAATCATTATGCATTGAAAAGGTAATGAAATATGTTATTTGTTGAACACAAAGATAGATGACGTATGCAAATATGTAATTCACCAACATGTGAATATGCTTACATGTTCTAATTTTATATTTTTAAACTTATTATAATATATTAATGTTTATTTTTCCATAATTGAAAAGTAAAATATGCATAAATGAAATTTAGAAACTAAAAAACCAACTCTATAAAATAGCAATGTAAATGCATAATATTCATGGGATTTTCAAAAAGATTTCCTTCAAGTGTAACATTGAGATAATTGTTTTGGTAAAATTGGTATGATAATTTTTATATTTGATACGATTTTAAGATTCAAAGGAACTTATTTGAATGTTTGGATTTTTGAATGATTTTTTTATTTCATTGTGACTTTTTCCAAATGAAGTATGTCCTTTATTGGCAAGTTAATTTATTTTTTATTTAAGCTCATAATAATCATTATTGTAGTGTCTATTAATGCCATGGTAATTACAACTGACCTTTTATTTTATCCAAATGATGTGGTGATGATAATAATTAGGGAATAAAGTAATTAACATTTTATATAATAATGAGAGTGGATAAGTCTCTAGATTAGGATTAGGAGGAACATACTCATCATAATTGTAGATAAAATCAACAACATACGTATCCTCACCATATTCACTATAGTTTTAATGTTTATAATTGATACAAGGAGATGAGGAAGAAATTATATTTAATTCCATTAGAGGTGGCAAGAGCGTAATATGAGAACTATGACATGTAGACATACTAGATACGAGATATAAAGAAGGAGAGATAGTCTCATCACTAATAAGGTATTATTGAGACTCATGGAAGGAATGGATAGGATTTTTATCATAAATAAAATCATCCTTGGGAGTATGTGACAACATAAGATAGGGTATATAATTATAACTAGGGGGATCTTCATTTTGTAAATTAGCTTATAAGGAAGGGGGTGATGAAATAGAGTGAGTGGAATCCATGTGAAAATCCATATTAGATAATAAATGGGAAGATGTAGAGGAAAATATATTTATGATAAAATAAGAATCAAAATATAGATCCAAAAGAGTGCATAAATAATGCACCAAAGAGGAATCTATAGGTGTGAACAAAGAATAATTAAAAAAAGTGTCTCAAAAATGTACCAAAGAGGATATAGAGGTTTATATAAAGAGGATTCTAAAGGGGAATCTGAAGAGCAATATGCATGAGTGAGCAAAGTGAAATTTGGAAAGTAATCTTAAAAATAATCCAAATATGGATATAGTGATGTGAGTGAAGGTAAATCCAAAGAATAATCTATAAAATAGCCCAAAGGGGAATCTAAGGGTATGATCAAAGGTAAATCCAAATAATAACCTAAAAATGGTTTTATATAATGCTATAAAGAGGAATCTAAATATGAAGCAAAAGTTACATATTTCTCCACTTGGATAAAGTCTCAACTAGATTCTTTGGATTAAAATGGTTTATATGTATCCATGCTATCAAGATTAAAATCATCCATATAGTCATCTTCCATAAGTTTTTGACTATTTATATCTATACATTAAAATTGATCATAATTAAATGGGACAACATGAGCCAAAAACAATTCATCAAGAGGATGAATAATACTATCATATATATTTTGAATCCATGTTAAATGCAATAAATTTGAATTAAAGTAATCTATCATATACAAGGTAACTATTTTTTAAGCACACAATAAAAAAAAATCAAGGTATGATAAGTAATATAGGAAATGGTCTTGAAAGATTTGTAATCTCTCAAATATAATTGCTTGTTCATTAATTAGTGTTGTCCTAATGTTTTGAAACATTAACTATAGATGTTGAACTATGTTTGTATCACACTAACCCTAGTTTAGATGGTAATTTGAGAGTAAATTCAATGGGTGATACACTCCTCTCATGTGTTTCACAAATTTTTATTATACTCAACACACCCCATTATTAGTTTTTTTCAAACAAGGACCCAATGTAGTCTAACAAGCCTAGGTCTATTCTAAATATGTTTTTATTGACATTTGTATGCACTCCTAGCTAGGATTAAATCTTTAAAAGGTTATTATTATACATGTGGATGATTTTTATTATGTGTTTATCAAGTATAAATTAATTAGAATTCCCTCAATATCTAAGTTTTTACTATATGATTTATTTAGACTAACTTATTAATGGTGTTTAGGAGTTTTCATATACATGTATCCTAAATATGTACATGAACTAAAAAACTAAAAATCCTAATATTTAGGATTTGTGTATTTTTCACTTTTCAAGTCATGCATTTCACGTACTCTATTTTTAGAAACTCTGTTTGTAATATTTTTCTTTAAAAGATTTGTTCTTCACAACTTTGGGGTATTTTTTAGAAATATTCATTGGAACCTATGTTTATAAGAAGTTTTATTTTTGAATATTTTGTTTGTCATAACATTTTTAATCTAATTATACATATATAAACTTATAAGTCTTAAAAAAATTTCACCTATGTATCTTTTTACCTTCACATGCTTTACAACTAGGAAACTTTATTTGAAACTTGCCATCTTGATATGTGTTTGTAACTCTTGGTTTTTGCAAGTCACATACTTTGGTGGTTTTAATCTTCACAATAAATGTTCATAAAAATTTGTGTTCATCATAATTTAACACTTTCAAGAGTTTTAAACTTCATGTATTATGGTATTTCAAATTTTTTGTAAAATACAAATCTCAAGTCTTCATAATTTTTATTCCAAACTTTTATTTATAAGCTTTGATATTTGGAACTTTTGTTTGTAAAGTGTGTTTAAGATTTTTGTTGGATTTTTTTTTTATTTGCATCATTTTTCTTCACATTTGATGTATTTGAGCCATCACAAGAATTTTTCTATCCTAATATCAACAAAAGTTTTGACACTTGACTTATAAAGGCACACCACCTGGCACACTTATGTTTGTGCATAATTAATGATATGGTGACATGTGTTCAAAGATATAACATGAAATTTATATGAATTTATATAAATTATACATGGCATACCTACCAAATTAAAGTCATAAAGTTTAAATTAAATGAGTAAAGCAATATTGGAGATGTTGGGCATTAATGGTGTATGAACTGGAATTAAAGTCTTATAATCAAAATCTATATCAGTGAATTTATAAGAGATTCCATGATTATTTATTTCTAACAATATTGATAAAATTTTCACTTGAAAGATAATTTTAAGCCCTATTTATCTGTGTTCAAGTGTCAACAAATTCTAATAAGAGAAAAAATAGTCAAATTTTATGAGAGCATATATGATTAACAAGGGCATCATCATTTAAGTTGTTTAGATGAGTATTTACACCATCAAAGTTATATATCAAGGACTCCATAGAATACACAGACACTATGTTTGACTCAACAGTGTTCAAAAGTGAATTTGAAAATTATATAGTTCTGTGGGACATAATGGAGAATGTACACACCAATTCACATGAATGAAATATAATGACTAAGCAAAAGTAGATAGTCATAGAATTACTACCATTAAAACACAAAAATTACACTTTGTAGAAAATAAACCCTATGTGATGCCATGCATCAACCTATTTGGGACTTGTTATTCATAGGGAAGGTGAATATATGTGGATTTATACACCACCTAAACCACAAGATAGTTTTTTCCTGCATCTTGAGGGCTGATTTCTTAAGATACCTATGGCTACCCATTGTAGATGACACATTCAATGGGCATAGAGTTGAATTATGGAATAAAATTAGCATAATAGAGAATATGTTAAAAAAATGGATTATTCTTAGAGAGGTGATCATTCGTAATCCAAGGATTATGTGCCAATAACCAATTTTAGGATGGGCATCCACATTGAGATGGCCATTCTAAAAAATATATATGGTTATGAAAAAATTCAATTCCTCCACCTAGAATGGGGTCCATTGTTTTACCTATTGATGACCTCAGAGCTCAATTTGACCATGGGGCAAATAATCAAAACTAGACTCTAGGAATAGATGTTTAAAAAGGATAAAATAACCATGGGTGGTCACCTCTATATGATGCCATATCTATTAGATTCAATCATGGCCACTATCTACATTCATAACGTAGCACTCTAGATCCCTACCCTAGGCTACATTAAGAATCACATATGTGAATTTTATTAATTATCCACACCTAATTTTACATGGTAAATACCATTTTCATAGCTAATAATTTATACTCCAACATGTGGAGGGAAATTCACAAAGAACCCCTGAGCTAAGTATCATAAATTATCAAGAAGACACGCTAGCCAATGGGGGATTACTATTTATACCTATATTATACTATAATTATGGTGGTGGGACATAACATATCACCTTTATGTCTCCCTAAAGATGTCCCATAAAAATTGGTAGATCAATAAATAGCCTACCATCTATGATGGAGCATATACAAAGACATGAAGAAGAAATAGAAAGGTGTGTTACATAGGTCTTCCCTAATGATTGACTGCATGTGCTACACAAGAAATAAGAATTTTATAGAGGTCGGAAAAATAAGAAAGTTTTACTCATTATAGTATTTTCCACATAGGGACTAGGATCCTCATGGACTTATCTAAAATCATATCCCAGGCCTAGGTATCCCTTACTAACACAAACCTTATGAGCATGAATTTGAATTCTTGAATGTAAAGGATGTTGTTGAGGTGATAAAAAGGGAAAGTTTATTTGGGTTGATATATTATCATCTAATATATAAATAAATATATCCTTCCATCATAATTGTGGAGGCACATACTAGGATTTCACTTCATAGTGGATGGGAAACTACAAACTATTGGACCTCTTGGCCTTCCAAGCAACCTGTGGACTAAGGAACATCCTCTGAAACACCAACCACTATGTTTTTAGTTTTGAAGTAGGATAAAGGTGTGGAAAAAGTGCATATTATGTCAATTTACTCAAAATAAGGGCCTTCCCAAGCTTCACTACCAATTGTGATGAAATCTATTAATAAAGAACAAGAGGTGGAGGAAGTGCGTACCTTTACAAGTTTTTTGGGAAGAGAGTAGGAACTAATTTGCATTTATTCCTTTAACTCTAAGGATATAGGTATTCTTTTTACTTCCTCAGTTATTATTGTTACAATCATGTAAATTGCACCTTCCATCACTTATGATACTCCTCCCTTTACTAGAAAGATAATAATATGTGATAAGAATAAAGTAAGATTCAATTGGACCCTCTTCCATTAGCAAAGTTTCCTACAAGTCTAAGCATGGAGACCACATAAAATGAGCCTAATGATGATGATGAAAAATTAAAGGAATCTAAAATATTAATTATTTAGGAGATACAAGGAAAAACACTAATAGAGGTAGGCAAATTAGGTGAGGTTACCATGACTCTGAGTATACTATTTTACTTCATGTACGTCCTATTGTTTCTTCAATTCTAATGGTTACTATAGTCCCTATTTTTCCCACTATTACCATTATTCATATTATTTATGTTATTTCTATAACTCTTATTATTTATGTTATTGAGGTTATTTTTTTAGATCTTATGGGTTTTAATTCCCATATTACTACTTTAGTTACCATCTCCCTTACTCCTCCTAAATCTAGAAAAGTTCATTTTAAGAAGACTACGAGAGCCCTTGATAATACTCAATTGATGTGTTTTCCACTCAGTTAGTATTTCCCATGCCTTTTTCCACTATAACCTAGGCTATTTATATTGTCCCCTCCACCAAATATAAGAATATAAAAGCCTACACATATTTTCCACCTAATGCCTTTAGTTGGTGATATGGACTAAAGAAAAATAATTTTTCCATCATTGTCATACCCAATGCATGTAGAGGCATCAATGTTGTCTTTTGGGGACATTTTTACAAAAACCACTATTGAGGACACTTATCTAATCAATGCTACATAGTTGGTAATCCCATAGCAAGATACAGACTTGGAGGCTAAGGATTAATAAAGACCCATTTTGACAATAAAAGAGCTTCTCACTATGAGCTCCATTTTTTATAAATTAACAAAAACTATACAAAAGGTTAGGAAGAGGAAAACAATGGATGGATATATCATAGAATTGGTTTTGTATTAAATTTAAGATGTTTTCTCACTTTCTAAGAGAAAGACTGAGAGACTTGGACAACATCCATATAATGAGGATTTCAAAGCCTATCTTTAGGAAAATATAAAGGCCTTATTGGAACTTCTTAAGGGAATTGAATAAGCCAGGCAAGATTTATAGTTGGAGCTCAAGCAATTATGATAGCATTACAAAATTATATGAGATCTTATAGTAATATATGGTGATGTATAAAACATAGCTCTCTAATTGTATAATATCTTGGATACTATTAGTTCAATGAGAGATGAATTATCTCCTCACATTGTTGAAGCTTCCAAATTATTTAATTATTTAAAATAAGATGAAAAGAAGCTCAATTTCCTTATATTGTACATAACCAATAAGGATTTTGTCCATTTTTATTTGATGCCACCATTGGAAGAAGCTAATGATCTTAATCTGGTGGTCATCAAGACATTAAAAGTCCAAAAATATATATCAAGTACGTAAACCTTGATTATGAAATTCAAAGAGTAAGAAAAATAAGTCTTAAAATTTTTGGATGATTTAAATCTATCCCAATCCCTATAACCCGTAGGTAAGTTAATAAGTAGGGCCATTTTTGACCAACTATGCTAGCAAGTATCTGCTAATTTTAAGAAAGTATTCAAGAGTACACACTAGAGGAGATTGAAAAAGAACTAGGATTTTGAAGGAATAATGTTATAGAGGTAGATATATTTTTAGGTGGAGTTCATATCTACTAAGCACAATCATGCACACTTATTGGTAAAAGTTATGAGGGTATATAGGCCCATTATTTTGAACATGGATATAATAATGTTACAACATAGAACTAGGTATAAGCATTACCAAGAACTAGAAGTGAAAAAACTATGGATGGATCATCCATTTCAACTACACCTTCTAGTACATTACCTCTTATGACTATGAGCTCAACCACACATCCCCTAGCATCTAGTAAACCTTAGTTTTCTTTGGTTATTTTTATATGTATTTTGCATCTAAATTAGAAATGGAGTTAATACATGTAATATATGACTAAAGAACCTTATAAACATGAACACGTTGCATGGTTTTGTAAGAATGAGTCTTATTTTAAAGACTTAATTTTTACTAGATTAAATATGCATGCAAAATCTGCATCAATTAGAAATCTCATTATAATTATCATTAGAATGTAATTTTAGAGTTTTTCATGGATTTAGAGGATGAATAGACCCATCCCAATAAAATTTATAATGTGATCTTCTCATTTTCAATAGGTAGGAGGCTAATTAAATTTTTATCAATATAGGAAGAAATATCTTGATTTTCATGCAATTGTGTTGATGTCTTTCTCTTTAAATTTTATGTAATTAGTTTTGTTTATTTTCATAGTTAGTTGATTTAGTAATTCATAGTGTGAAAAATCTATAGATAATTCCTTTTTATTATTATTGGTGTATGATAATATAATATGTGAAATATATATTAGATGATTATCATATCTCATTGATTTTATTCAATTAGGTCGACTGTTTCATTTCTTTGAGTGTTTATAAGTGTCTCCCATGATATAATTTTTTAGGAGTGAGCAATAGCTACCTTATGTACCTTTTCAATCTAAAATATAAACTTATAAATAAAGGTGTGAAATAATAACTATAAAAAGGAGAAACCTTTAGTTGAGGTCTTAGATTATTTTCTATTATATTTTCATTTGAATCCTTAACCATGTTTGCGTGTGTGTGTGAAATAGCTGCTAGATGTAAGCATTAGTTTTAAACACTTGTCCACAAAGAGACCATCCTAGAAGTATTCTCTCTTGAGATAAAAAAACTTTCTTTCCTGATCTACCTTTCCCCCCTTTTTTTATATTTTTAAAGATATACCCACTTTAAAATAAAATCCATTTATCTAACTCAAATAGGTTTTAACTCTATTTTAGGTTTTACTTAACCATTCACACCCATTTAACAACTTGTATTTTCATCCTACTATTCCACCACCTAGTTGTTCAACCCATACCTAAAACTCATTCATTAGAGTGGAATTTATCTCAATTAATATCTTAAAACATTTAATGTGACATTTTAAAGTTATTTGGTGTAAATAAAGCCATGCCAACAAAAATAAAGATGGCACTAGAAGGAATGCCAAAACAACTATGTTACCTTCCCTAGAAAAGTTGTACCTTTTGTTTGAGTTACATTAGAGATACCCAAGATAATAACCATGTCTAGAGATCAAAACAATCCTTTGGTTTCACATTTGTCAATCCATCAAAGGCCTAAATATACACTAGTTATTCCCATAATACCCTAGGTCATGAAATATTCCCCAATAAGAAACCTTCAGCCCATTAATCATACTATGGATCAGCCTTGGTTAGTCAAATATATTATATTAGTCCCAAGAGATGTACATAATTTATGAAGGAATATAGAGAACCTTCTTTCTCCCCTTCAAGATGAAGAATGACAAAAGGATCATATCAAGTCTTTTAAAGATGATTTAATTTTGATGAATGTTACTAATGAAGATGTTGCATGCAGGATTTTATTGTTCATATTATAGGATGCTACTTATTATTGGTTCCCCAATTTTTAAGAGAACTCAATTACTTCATGGAACTCATGTCAAACCACTTTTATTTCTTAATCTAGACACATTATCTCTCTAAGTGTGGTGTATTATCATATTAACAATATGAAGAGGGAGCCTAATAAACTAATCTATGATTTTAATATGAGGTTTTAGAATATGTACACTTAGCTAAGCACTACATATAAACCAATAGAACCTCTAGCACTTAAAATTTACAAAACACCCTAGAAAAAATTACTACAGTATTTAAATGAAGATTTATTATTGATACCACTCTAGCACTAGATTATGAACAAGTGATTAACGTTGATAGGTAACTCAATCCTTAGATACCAAGAACTCCTAGCCTCAATGTTACTTTTCTAGTTTTGAATCCAATGCCACATGTGAATCATAATGTTCCTACATTTAACTAGAATTAGTTGTATATAATGTCTCCTATGACACAACATACATCAAGTCAAAACTATGGATTCTTAGATAAACCTACACAAATAAATGGTCATCAATAGAGTCAACATTTATTCCCATCCAATGTTGTAATTACCCAAGGTGTGGATTCTACCAAAGCAAAATTGGGTTCCATATAGAGGATGGTTTAAAATCTAAGCAATGACTTCTTGAGCATGTAAAGGAATATAGGTAATGCTATTGATCTAAAATTAATAAAAATTTTGGATTTCAAAGATATAATAGGCCTTTTAATAAGATTACAAATAATGTATAACAAAAATAAGCCAATAAGTCTCTAGAGATCAATATAGTAGAGATGAATCTACCCAATTAGTTTAGAGTTCATAACACCTCAGAGCATCATGAGCTTGAATATGTTAATTAGTGTTCAACATTTTAAATCTTTTAGATGGAAATGGTGATGAAATATTTAAAGAATAATCCACTAGATTTCCCCCATGATACTAGTTCCTAAAGCATAGTAACGGTCTTTTAAACTCATGTGTGTCACTTCCCAAGTGAAGATGACAATGTGCTAGAGGATAAATCAGATGCGGTACTAACCTTCTATAAATTATATAGAATTAATTACAATTTTATGAATAATAAACCCTTCACTATGTTTATTCCTCCATACAATATGCCCATTCCCCCAAATTTGAAGGTTGATTATAATACACCTCCCTAAAGAGAGAATGATCAACCCTTGAATAAGGAAGAATATGCTAGCACATTATTTTAATTAATTTCAAAAGGGTGGATCATGTAAATAGATAATGGTAATTTATGTCAAAGGTCTATTTGGTCAAGTGGTTGAGTATGATAGTGGAATAAAGAGAGTGTAGATCAGTGAGTGAGTATTATGGATATGAGTAGACTATTCAGAGAGTGTTTTTAGTTAGTATCATGATGTTATTAAAGGTGATTAGTGATAAAGGTTGATATTGTCATTAATGTTACATTTTGTGAGGTTTGGTGTCAAAGGCATTTACGTGTATGAAAGAGAGATGTCAAGTTATATAAAGCTTGGCCATGTGGTTTTAGGTTTGTATGAGGTTGTGGAATATTGTTGTCATTAGAAATAGAATGGTGTAGTGATATGAGTGTGTTTTTATGTCTTATCTCTTCTTGTTTGATGTTTTGTTGAGGTCATAACATGGAAGGAACAAGTTAAGGTGTCAAGTGCATTGGAAGGTTGACCCTAGTCATGGAATGATGAAGGTATGAGTTGATAACATGGTGCAAAAAGTAAACATAAGAATTTGATAGGTTTTGAGAGAATGATAATAAGGTTTGGATTCACTTAAAAGTGTTTAAAGTGAGTTTTTAAAGGTATGTACTTTAGTTTTAGTCTACACCAAGACCATTGTTTAGCCCTACCTAGCCTAATAAGGCATGAGGATCATATTTCAAGGTCGATGTGTGAAGGAGAGAATGAATAGAGATAAGTAAAAAATTTTAGGATTGATAATGAATTATGAGATCATGGTTTGTAGTAAAAGGCATGGAAAGTGGTTTTGAGGTATCTTGAGTACATAGAAAGAAGGTATGCAAACCCAAGAAGGACTTTTAGGTGTTCATTGGTACATTTAACCTTTACATGAGAACTTAATAGGTTAAGTGGATATGGGTAAGGGTACTAGTTAATATTCATATGCATTAGTTTTGGATTTACGGGGAAGTCCTTTATGAATAATCACTAACACCAAAACTTGTGTTAAACCTCCCTAAAACCCTAATAAAGACCTGATGTGAAAGATGTTGCTAAAATCATATCATAATATATTTAAATGATAATTAAACCTATTTGATCTTGTATTGGACTCTCTTAGGCACCTATAGGTGGTATTGAGTTGTCAGGTGAGTGAGAAGATGCTATAAGAAAGGGATTGTTTATGAATAATTTACTATAGTAGTCAAAAGTTGACTTGGTCAAAATAACTAAATTGATGGAAGAAGAATTTATAGATGTATATTTAATGTCTATTATGGTTTATACATAGTTTAAAAGATTTAGGTATTCAAAATTGGTGATTCAATTAGGCTAGTTGTGAATAAGCCTAATAAAGCAAATAGTGCAAACCCAAAAATAGATGAGAAGATGAATTTGATTGTGTTTCATGGAATAGTTATGAAAACAAGTGTATGGAGATGCTATAAAGTAATTTTATATCATGTAAATTATTCAAATAATATTTGTGGTCAGGTAAAGAGATGAAAATGTTGAATCCAAAATGGCTCATATGTTTCAATTTGGTCTGTGAGATATAAGGTCATGAGATTGGTCTGAAAGACCAATATTTTTCTATTAAACCATATGAGTTTTCTAATTGAGGATGTTATAAATATTATAGATAATATTTTTAATGAATTATTATTTTTTTAAGTGCTCATATATGTATTATATCTCAAATGTTTCATGAATATTTTTTGAGCATTCTGGTAGTTCTATGTGA
Organism: Torreya grandis; assembly: GCA_037957365.1. NCBI lineage: Eukaryota > Viridiplantae > Streptophyta > Pinopsida > Cupressales > Taxaceae > Torreya > Torreya grandis. Next base: position 19,243 of record JARHVA010008645.1, read on the forward strand.
GTGTCTATATGACTTGATATTGAATCCTTAAGATCTTAGTGGAAGTGTCTAATGTATTTGTTAATGACCTTGAGGTCATGTAGATTACATATATATATATATATATATATATATATATATATATATATATATATATATATATATGTAATCTACATGACCTCAAGGTCATTAACAAATACATTAGACACTTCCACTAAGATCTTAAGGATTCAATATCAAGTCATATAGACACTCACATAGAACTACCAGAATGCTCAAAAAATATTCAATATATATATATATATAGATTATATATATATATATATATATATATATATATGTATATTTATATATATATATGTATGTATATATATGTATGTATGTATGTATGTATGTCTACACAAGCCTAATAGTATTGAGTACTATTGAGGGATTTCATGAAGGGGTTAGACCTAAAAGGTGCTATGGATGTTAGAGGATGTTTTATAATATATAATTGTATTTTTTATGAAAGGGTTGAGCCATGTATGTAGATGCAATGTTTTCCAAGGGATCAAATGGTAATGTGTTGATAAGGTGTAATGCAATTAGGTCTCCATAAGACCTAAAGGAGGAATAAGGCTTATGCGGTGTTGTGGAAAAATAATTATGATTGATTAAATTTTGAAACATGTGTTAATACCTATTTTTTAATTAAAAAAATGTGGTAAGTGTGTGTTTTTGACCAAGAGGTGTGTGAGTAAGAGTCTTGTATATAAGCAAGGCATTTTAGGCCTATTTGAAGAAGATGAGAAAAAGCAAATAGATTGATAAATCAGGCAACCTAAGAATATTGGGTAACATGATGTAAAACCTTAGGAGATAGTAGATAATAATTTCATGAAAATAGTATAAGAGTTTTGTAGTTGAAGATTAAGGTCATATGACCTATTCTGTCTTGAAGAGGTCTAGTTGAGCGAAGAAGGTTAGAGGCAGTTTTGAGAGAGATAAAGTGGATTAGAGTTAAGGGATTGATCATCATATGTTTATCAACATATATAAGATAGATTAGAGATCACAACTTATGTATAAAATTTTATAGAGTTTAGATAAAGTAGATAGAGATCTAAGTGGAAGAGTAGAAGAAATAAGTGTGATTGGTTGAGTTGGTGCTCAATCAAAAAGGGAGTTGAAGCTTCCTTATAGGTTGGTGCTTGAAAAATTAGTCTTGGCTAAGTTAGTTCTTGGTCAAGAGGGAGTTTTATCTACCTTGTAGGTCAGTGCTTGTAGAAGTTTATTTTGACTAATTTGGTGCTTAGTCATAGGGGTTGTAGCCTCTTAGCAAGTGGGTGCTTGCTAAAGTTAGGTGGGTGCTTGATAAATTTGGGTTTGGTGCTTCATGTTAATTTGGTGATAAACTAAATTTGATCATTTATTTTATAGGATATTTTGTATAATATTTGATTTAGTGGGTTTTTTCCCATGAGGGTTTCCCACATATGTGATATGTTATCTTGTTTCACGCTCATATGATTGGTTTTGAATGCATAGTTAGATTACTAAGTTACTTTAAATTATTCATGAATGTTAAAGGGTAATTGGTAAAAAAATTGAATATTTATTCACACACCACTCTAAGTCATTTAAATTTTAATAAGTGGTATCAGAGCTTGGTCCTTTGAAGTCAGCGTAATAGCTTGAAAGATATCCTTGAAACACAAGCATGTCTAGTCAATAAGTATAAGGAAGTTTCTCAACCAATAATGATCCTATATTTAATGGTAATAACTATTCATTGTGGATCATTATAATCAATACCTATCTAATTTCCTTGGGTTATTCCATATGGCAATCTGTTGTTGATGGATCACTCCACCTTATATACCACCAATTGATGCAACTGGCAAGAAGATAAGTGAGAAAAAATCTAAGGAAATAAATGCCATTGCGTGTGGTCTTTCAAAGGTATAATTTGTAAAGGTCATGCATAATGATACAACCAAAGGGATTTGGGAAAATGTTTAGAAATAATATGGAGACACCAAAGTCAAGTTGGCAAAGTTGTAGACCCATTGAAGGTAGTTTAAAAGTCTAAGAATGAAGGACGATGAAAACATTGCATCTTACTTTTTAATAGTATATGAAATGGTAAATGCCATTAGATGATTAGGAGATAATTTATAAGAATAAACTATAGTTCAAAATGTATTAAGATCCCTGACATTTAAGTTTGATTCAAAGGTGTTTGTTGTGAAAGAGATCAATGATATTAACGTAATTTATATAGATGAGCTTCATGGCATCCTAAATACTTATGAAATGAGAAAAAGTGATGGAATACCTTCCCAAAATAAATATTCATTAAAATCTAAGAAAAAATAATGAAAAGGTCAAGGATGGTGTTGACACATAATTAATGATGAAAAGATAGAAGCCATGTTTGTCAAAAAACTAAGAAAAGGATTAGGTAAGTATAAAGGAAATTTGCCATTCAAATGATTTAATTATGGTAAGATTGGTCACTTTACCTCTAAATGTCCTAAAAAAGATTAAATTGATCATGATGAATAACATGAACATCATGGTGATGATAAGAGTATCTATAAGCTTGATAAGAGAAAAAAGGGTTTTGGGAAGTATGAAGTCAAGAAAGGGTCATTCAATAACAAGATAAGTTTTTATACCATGAGATATAGTATCTCATCTAATGTAAGTGACACATGTACATCTCATAGTACTGATTATAGTAATGATCATGACAACAATAAAACCTTATTCATGGCTATAGAAATAGATAATGAGGGATATTTAAAAGAGAAAATTGTTATGGATGATGAAGAATCAAATTAAGAAGAGGATAAAGTGGACTTTGAGGGAGAATTATTGATTTCTCTATAGGATATAAGGTTTCAAATAATGAATAATTAGAAACTAAGATCATTGGTTAAGAGTTATGAGGACCAAATCAATCTCTTTGAAGAAAAAATATGTAACAATACCAATGAACATGAGGAGATCATCAAACAGTTAGAAAATCATATTTATATTGTCTTTATAAGTATTAAGACCAAGGAGGATGAATGCACCAAGTTAGGAATATAAATGGAGTCCTTAAAGGTAGAATTATATCAAGCAACAATAAGGTTGAAGACACATCAAAAATTTGAAAAGAGTAATAAAGTTCTTGGTGATATTTTGAGTAGTCAAAGGTATCCACATGACAAGATAGGTCTTCAATTAAAAGAATACTAAAAAAAGAAAAAGGAGAGTCAAACCTCAAAGATGTATACAAAAAATCTAAAATCGTAGAATCAAAGTGATCATCAAAATGTCAAGAGCACCAACATGAAATTCAACATGAAGAGACCAATGAAGCAGCCCAATGTAATGAGTTGTTCTAGCTCTTTCAATGGTTATTGTTTTACTTATCATAGCTTTGGTCATAGAGCAAGTGATTTTAAAATAATATCAAGGGATGAGTTATCATGGGACCATGGGAGAAGAAGTCATCATTTAAGAGGTAAGTAAAAATGTGGTGTTTTCTATAGTTTTCATAATATGGGACACATTGCAATATTATATCCTAATAGATTTAGAAGGCCCTTAAGACTTAAAAGGGTATATGGAATTCCTAGAGTGAATAATAAGGGTCAAACATGAATATGGAAGCAAAATAAAGTCAAGTCTGATTGTATTGAGTCCAAGAGTAAAAATGGATTATTTTCTAAGGTATAATAAGGATCAGAAGTGAAGGAACGTCAATAACACTAATTATTTGCATATATTGACAAGGCAATCAAAGAGAAGAAGAAGGATGACAAGGTGGATGAGTTGAATGATTTAGTAAATCCTAAGTCAATTATAAGGAGGGAATATCAATGTCATAATAATAATATGGATAAAAAGAGTGGTTTGGAGATCTGGGAATCTCTTGAGTGCATGATGTTTTGAGATCTATATGGAAGGGTGTGACTTCATTAGGCTTCATGGAGTATCAGTAGAAGGATGAGGTTTCAGTCAAAGAAGGATTCATCTTGAGAGGATTCCAAGTTATATATGTTGTAAGGTATGAGTTATTTATTTTTGTAGTTTGTATGTATATGACAAGGTGAAAGGAGTTTTAGTTAGTATGTGAATTGATTCTAGAGATTAGCTCATGAGGTGTCATGGTATGAAATGCAAGTTTGAGCGTAGGATTTTATCTAAAGACATATGTGATATATATTAGTCTGCAAGACTAATATGGTCATAGAGACAAGTTAGATTTTCTTGGAAGTGTGATGAAATCTTACGTAGTTGACTGGTATATGAGAGGTAAGCAAAAGGTTATTTTGTGTTTCTAAAAGTTGATAGGTTGATTTGTGTTTAGAATTGGAATTGGTATCAAGTTGATTGAAGAATATTGAGGATGGTTTGAAAGTCTTGATGACTCAAGTGATTATCATAATTTTTGAATAAAAAGGGGGAGTCCTTAATTATTTAATTGGTGTCACAAGTGGGGTAGCCTAGTAAGTGATCAAGAGTTTGATCTATATCAGTCATATCAAGGGCAAGGAAAGTGTTCCTTTGTATTTGAATTAATTTGAAGAAGGTATGTATGGATTTATGGGGATCATGTTTATGGTATGCTTCATAATATTCTCATGATTTTTCTTATTGAGTTATTATTAAAAAATATGTGATTCTAAATGTTGCAAGTGTTTCTTTGTCCTTAATGTCAAAAAGGGAATCAGTTAAGAAAAGGCTAGTTTGAGAAAGGAGCTAATCACTAAGAGAAATTTCAAAATGGGGAGACGTAACCTATTTAGAGATGTTTTTGAGAGTGGTTTCCATATTTTAACTCAAAAAGAGAGTATGGGGTTAGGGGGTTCTTTATATATCTATGTTGTGAAATGTCAAGATAGTGATGTAGAAGTCATAAGAAGCATGGTTTATTGAAGTATTGTTTAAGTATTATAGAAGTTGTCTACAACAACTACTACGAGCCTAAGGTGAGTTTTCATGAGAATTTAACTATGTTTTTTATTGAATTTTAGGTCCAAGGATTAGATGGTAGTTTGTAGAAGACCCTTTGTCATTAATGTCAAAAGGGGGAGAATGAGTAGATGGGAAAAGTACCATTTTGAAGTGATCCTAAATTGTGATGTGTTTTCCATAAATGACAAAGGGGGAGTTTATTAGTATGTTGTTTTCATTAATTTAAAAAAGGTACATCATGTAAAGGAATAATGATCATTTATTTCAAAGGTTTTTTTAGTCAAGTGTTTGAGCATGGTAGTGGCATAAAGAGAGTGTAGATCAGTGAGTGAGTATGGTAGATATGAGTAGCCTATTGAGAGTGTATCCTAAATTGTTAGCATGATATTATCAAAGGTGATTACTGATCAAGGCTGATGTTGTCATTAATTTTTCATCTTGTGAGGTTTAGGGATAAAGGTGTTTAGGTGCATAAAAGAGAGATGTCAAGTCATATGAAGCTTGGTCATGTGGTTTTAGGTTTGTATGAGTCTATGAAATATTGTTGTCATTAGAAATATAATGGTGAAATGATATTAGTGTGTTGTGATGTATTATGTGTAATTTTTTGATGTTTTTTTTAGGTCATGACATGGAAGGAATAGGTTAAGGTGTTAAGTGCATTGGAAGCTTGAGCCTAGTCATGACATGGTGAAGGTATGAGCTAGTGGCATGATGAGGTGAGTAAAATCAAGCATATGATAGGTTGTGAAGGTTTTTAAAGCATGATAATAAGGTGTGTATGTACTGAGAAGTGTTTTAAAGTGAGTTTTTTAACATAGGTTCTTTAGTCTTAGTATGCACCTAGACCATTCTTTATCCCTACCTAGCCTAATGAGGCATGAGGATCAAATTTCAAGGTGGATGTGTGAAGGAGAGCATGGATAGAGGTTATTATATTTTCTTTAAGAGTGATCATGATTTATGAGGTTATGGTTTGGAGGAAAAGGCATGGAAAGTGGTTTTGAGGTCTCTCGAGTACATAGAATGAGGGTAAGCAAACTTGATAATGACTTTTAGGTGTTCATTGGCATAGGTAAAATTTACATGAGAAATTAGCCTATTAATTAGAGATGATTAAGGGTCATATATAATATCTATAGGAATTGGTTTTGGATTTAATGGGTAGTCCTTTATGAACAATATTTAACACCAAAACCTATGTTAAACCTCCCTAAAACCATAATAAGGACCTAACGGGAAATATTTTGATAAAATTAGATTAGAATGGATTTAAATAATTATAAAACATATTATTTATTTTATTTTAATCTCTCAATCACGTCTAATTGGTATTGAGTTGTTAGGTGAGTGAGAAGAACTTACAGGAAAGGGCTTGTTTGTGAAGAATTTGTGGTAGCAATCAAAAGTCAACTTGGTCAAAATGGATAGATTGATGGAATAAAAAGTTATAGACCCATATTTCATATACATGATTATTTTTGGATAGGTTATAATATTTATGTGTTCAAATTTGGTGATACAATTAGGCCAATCGTTAATAGGGCTAATGAAGCAAATAGTGCAAAACACAAACATAGATGAGAAGATGAATTTGAGTGTGTTTTCATGGTATAATGATGAAACCAAGTGCATGGATATTATTTTAATTAATTTTATGTCATGTTAATTATTTTAATAATATTTTTTATTAGGCACATAAATGAAAATGTTGAATCCAAAATGGCTTGTCTGGTTTAGTTTAGTCTGCAAGATATAAGGTCATGAGATTAGTTTGAAAGACTAATATTTTGCTATTAGACCATATGAGTTTTGTGGTTGAGGATGTTATAAATTTTTTTATAAAATATTTTAAATGAATAAAGAGTATTTTAAAGTGATCATACATGTATTAGAGGTCAAATGATTCATGACTGTGTTTTGAGTATTCTAGAACTTCTAAGTGAGTTTCTTAATGAGTTGATCTTGAAGCCTTAAGCTCTGAATGAAAATTTATAATGAATTTGATAATTACCATAAGGTCATTAATATTATATATATGTTTTTTTATCATGTTTGAGTGGATTAAGTGTATTTGAGATTCAGTATTGAAAGGCAAACTTTTTTGGTATACATAGTCCTAATAGGACTAAGTAGTTTTAAGGGGTTTCATGAAGGGGTTAGACCTAAAAGGTGTTATTAAGATTATATTATTTATGATAAGGTATATTTGGATGTTTTATTAAAGGGTTTTTTCCATTTATGGATATGTAATTTTTTCCAAGGGATCAAATGGTAATGTGTTGATAAGAAGGCCTAATGCAATTAGGTCTCCATGAGACCTAGAGGGGGAATAAGGCTTATGAGGTGTTTTAGAAAACTAATGATGATTGATTAATGTTTTTAAAATGTGTTAATACCTAGTTTTTAGTCAATAAATATTGGTGAATGTGTGTTTCCTTCCAGCATTTTAGGCATATTTGAAGAAGATGAGAAAAAGTGAATGGATTGATAAATCAATTAGCCTAAAGAGATTGGGTAACATATTTTAAACCCTCAAGAGAGAGAAGATAATAATTTAATTAAAATCATATAGGATTTATATAATTTAATATCAAGGTTATTGACTATTCAATCTTGAAGTGGGCTAGTTGAGTGAAGAATCATAGATGTAGTTTGAGAGAGATCAAGTGAAGTAGAGCTGAAGGATTGATCATCATATATTTATTATCTATTGCAAGGATATCAAACTTGAATTAGAGAGTGTTTTAGATTATGGTAAAAGCAGGTTTTGAAGGGGCCCCGAAACCCTAGTACAAGGAAAAAATATAGAGCAACCAAAACATAGACAACAGTCTAAAACTACTACAAGGAAGTAGCAAAAAATAGGTTTTAAATGGACCTGAAACCACCAGAAAGAAAACTGGTCACAACCCAAAAAAATAGAGATCTGGCAACACCTTAGACAAAGGAAGACTACAAGAAAACAAAGAACTAGACCAGATTCTTTACTAGCAAGAGGAACCGGATTATTCATCCAGTTCCAGTATCATTTTCATTGTTTCTTTTTCTTTCAAAACAGTATCCTTGGTAGTGGTTTCCACCAGCATTGCTCCTTTTTGTGTTACCTTCTTTCTAGTACATTGTCTTGTTCTTTTGTTGGGTCCCTCCAGAGCTTTAGTCTCCTCACTGGCTCTTTTACCAATATTGACAGCAACAACACAAATATTGGACGTAGCTTCTTCCATTTTCATTCTATTGTCCTTAATTAGTTCTTGGAGGTTTCTCTCATAGGCTTTGAGCTTGGTTGGGATCTCTCCTATCTGATTATCCATATTTTTGATTTTGTTCCATACCTCTTTCAGGGTATCTTCCATTGTTTCCACTTTCCTTTTGAGGTTCATAACCTCCCTACACATCCAAGAATCAAATTGAGAAGATGCCTCTGCTTTGCAATTAACCTAGTTCATTGGTGTATGTGTTTCATCATTCAATTTTTTCCCCCTCTATTCCTCAGAATTTTTATTAGGACTATTCCTGTCTTCTTTAGTGATATCTTCTTGACCCTTATGTTCCCACTCTTTGATTCCATTTTTAATTTCCATTTCCAAATCTTGATTATCATCCTGCCCTGTATTTTCCTTTTCGTTCTTTGATGTTGGGTCCTCAACAGGGTCATCCTGGACAAAATCAGACTCTGCCTCTTTCTAGTTTTCCTCAGTGTCTTCAGTTCTATTTGTAGAATCCTCCTCTGTATTGACATCATCTTTTTCATTCTTCTCAGGACATTCTTCATCCTCATTAGAGTTTATAGCCCGACTTTCACTTCCTTCTTCTTCCTCCAAGTTTTCCTCACTGGGTTTATCAATACTCTCCCGCTCCATATCTTCTTCTGCAATTAGCTTTTTAGTACTAGGGAGCTTGATTTTGCCTTTCTCAATAACACATTCACTCTTTTTGTTCCCTAACTCCCTATTTTTCCCCTATTTAGGGTGTTTAACCATAGCATTATTCTTATAGTAACCTTCGATTAACAGAATAAGGCCTTCATGACGGATAGGGTGCGTTTCCTTTTTCCGATGAGCATATAAACTTTAGACCAAGGAGAAACGTAGATAAAAGGGAAAAGACAAACTAACCTTGTGCTTGAAATGGTTAAGGAAGACAAAGTGGAATTTGTGCACATGCTTACTTCTTCCATCCAGAATAAAGTACTCCCTTATGTAGCTTAAGACATCCCTCCATATCCCTTTAATCTAATCCAATTCAAAGAAATCCCCGTTCTTGACCAGTTTCTGCTCTTCCACTTTCATTTTGGGGAACCTACAGAAGGCCTCATTCAAAATGCTTATCTGTTTGGAGAATTTGAGTCCATCTATAGGTAGTCTAGAAACCTCAGCTATAAAATCCTCTATTAAGTTCACAGTGACACCATGCAGGGTGACCCTTTCATCCTTCCAATTTTTGAAAAAAGCCATAGTGATATGCGGTTTCGATCCATGAAGTTTTTCCAAGTAGCTCATAACTTCTCCTTTCTGCAAAATTCTCCAGACTTAATGTTTTCCTTTCCATTCATTACAGCTCTTAGGTTCCTATTTTCGAGGTTCTCCCTTCCTTTTGCTTGCCATATTCATTTTCTTAGAACCCCAATTGCTAAGATTGTTGCAATAATCCCATCTGTTGCTGAGTTGATAGGAAAATCAGCTTTGATTGTGCTTATTCAGGATCCTCTTCTCTCTCTTAAGGGCCTTACTCTTTAGTGATTGTTGTCCTTTCCCCGAACTGCCACTCCTCCTACTAATATTATTTCTTATACACTTTAACTTTCCTTCCTTTGCATGGGTTGCATCATGAAGAATGATCACCCTCAAATCCACATTCTTTACTAATGTTTCATGCCACCTCATTGTTTGACCAGTATGAACTGCACAATTAGCTAGCCAATCTGCAACACCATTGGCTTCTCGATAGGTGTGGGTTATGATCACTTCTTCAAATTTTTTAATTAAAGTTTTCATCTCCATTACCTTATTCTCTATGGTCCAAGACATAGTATTTATGTTGTTAAGAATATTTATAATATTCAAGGAGTCCCCTTCAAGCCACAATTTGGGATATCCCAAATTCATAGCAATTTTGAGAGTCTGAAGGGCAGCAGTAGCTTCGGCTATGTGACAATTCAATTTTCCAATAGGGATATTTATAATATTCAAGGAGTCCCCTTCAAGCCACAATTTGGGATATCCCAAATTCATAGCAATTTTGAGAGTCTGAAGGGCAGCAGTAGCTTCGGCTATGTGACAATTCAATTTTCCAATAGGGATAGCTATAGCATCAATTACCTTTCCCATATGGTTTCTCAACACTCCACCACACCCTGCATTCCCCGGGTTCCCTTTGGCCGCACCATCAAAGTTTCCTTTAATCCATCCTTGAGGGGGAACATTCCAAGTAACTCCTACTCTGGGATTATTAGGTTTACCAATAGAATTATCCATCCTCAAGGGATTATCCACTTGAAGAGTTGAGCTTGAATTCTTTTGTGATAAGAAATTCTCCTTTAAAGTTCTTATGATGTTCTGTCCTACCACCCATCTAGGAAGTTCTTTATTTCTAAAGATTCGATTATTTCTTTCCTTCCATATTCCCCACCAAATATGAGGAAGAGTAAGTTTCCATAAAAAAAGAACTTCAGGATTCTTTGAGGGGCAGTACCAGCGTTTGAAAGATAATTCCACATTTTTGTGGTGAATCCATGTGATACCCCACAAATTGAGAATCTCCTTCCAAACTAGCTGAGTGAAGGAACAATTCACGAACAGATGATCTCTATCTTCAAGGTCTTTTTTGCATAGAATACACCTGTTGACAATATTAATTCCTCATTTCTGTAAATTATCCAAAGTCAATATTTTGTTTTGGAGAAGGGACCAGAAAAATAATTTGATTTTAGGGATGAGCCCCTTAATCCAGGCTCTCATCCAAAATGGATTGCTACCATTTCCCTTAGAGGTGAAAATGGAGGAGACTTTAAACTATCCGCTTGGCTCTTTATGCCAAACAATTTTATCTTCAAGGTTAGGATATAGAGATATAGCATTTAGGGATAATTGAATTTCCTTGAGATATTGATCATATTCCATTAGGTTAACCCAAGAGTTGTTCTGCCAATAATGATAAACCATAATTCCCACTCTTTGCTTACATCTTTCTATAACATCTTTATCTTGGATTTCTTCCTGTAAAGGTTTTCCTTTTAACCAATTATCTTCCCAAAACTTCACCTTTTTACCATTGCCAACTTTCCATGAACTTCCTTCTTTGAGAATATGTTTTGTTTCCTGGACTACCCCCCATATGGCAGAAGGATGAGAGATGTCTGAAGTAGAAAAGAATTTAGGGAGTGACTTAGCCTTGAATAAGTACTTGTGCTTCCATATTTTACTCCATTCTTTTTTTTCTTGATAAACCCTCCACCCTTGTTTAGCTAAGAGGGTTGTGTTCATACATCTTATTTTCCTTATACTGAGTCCACCTTCCCTGACAGATTTACATATTTTATCCCATGCTATAAGAGGCATTCTCCTTTTCTCCTCAGAACCTAACCAAAGAAAGTTTCTCTAAATTTTTTCAATGGCTTCTACAAATTTAGTAGGGATTTTGAAAAGACTTAAAGTGTACGTAGGTATGCTTTGAAGACTTGCTTTAAGTAGTATAAGCTTTCCACCTTGGCTTAGAAGACTGCCTTTCCATCCCACTAATTTCTTACTAAATTTGTTAATAAGACCTTCCCAGAAAGCTTTAGGAGCTTTCGACCCTAAAGGGAGACCAAGGTAAGTAGAGGGAAAAGCACCTATGGAGCATTCAAGGATCGTTGCTATTTTGTTTTGTCTATAAACTAGGGTATTCATAAAGAATATAACACTTTTGTTCCAGTTAATCAGCTATCCTAAGGTAGAGGAATACATATTTATAGCTTCCTTTAGAATTCTTGCTTCTGAAACTTCAGACTGTCCCATGAAAATAGTATCATCCACAAATTGACCGTGGGAGCAAGTTAAAGGATGCAAAGAGGGTTTTAGACCTTTAAATTATCCTTTACAAACTATGTCCCCTATGTATCACCCCATACTATCAGCCATGATAATGAACAGAATAGGGGAGATCGGATCCCCTATCTTAATCCCCTAGATGGATTAAAAAAATGAGATGAACTTTCATTTACCAACACAGCTATAGAAGTTGTAGATATCAGCTGTTTAATAATTTCAACCACTCTTTGTTCAAAGCCAAAGGAAATAAGGCTATTTGAAAGGAAAAGCCAATCCACCCTATCATATGCTTTAGCTATATCCACTTTCATTAGGAACCCCTCTGTGTTTGAGCTGGACAGTGAGTGAATATTATCATGTGCGGTTATAACAGAGTTGAGGATTTGTCTGCCTAAAATGAATCCATTTTGCTAATCAGCAATTAATGAAGGGATCACTTGAATTAGTCTTGTCATAAGAACTTTGGAAATTATCTTATAGAATGAGTTGCACAAACTAATCGGTCTAAACTGATCAGGGTAATCAGCTCCAGCCTTCTTAGGAATAAGGCACAGAAAAGTGGCATTAATTTCCTTCAGCATCTACTTTGCTCTAAAAAACTCCTTCACTGCATTGTTGACATCCTTCCCTATAATTTTCCAGAGCTTTTGAAAGAAAAACATGGGGAATCCATCTGGTCCAGGTGCTTTTTCTCCTCCTAGAGATTTAACAGCCTTGAAGATTTCCTCCTCCTTAGGGATAAAACATAACATATTATTCTGCACCTTTGAGATCAGTGGAGGAATCACTCGTAGGATATCAGCCTAGCTTTGCAAGTTGATATTTCTATCAGCCTTCATCAGGGAAGAGAAAAATGAGATCATTTCCTCCATTATTTCCTTTTCCTCTGTTATCTTCTGATCTCCTTTTTTCAAGTGATGAATATGAGTTTTCACTCTATGTTTCAAAGTGGAGAGATGGAAAAAATTAGTATTTTTATCCCCTTCTTTCAACCATTGCACCCTAGATCTTTGTCTCCAAAAGGTTTTCTCCTTAGTTATAATGTCTTGATATTGTATCAATTGATCACTTTCTTCTCTGTGGGATTCTGGGGTATATCCATTTTGCTGAATTTTTTCCTGGATTCTACTGATATCCTCCTTGATGGTCTTCTTTTTCTCAAAAATATTTCCAATACAATCCTTGTTCCATTTCTTAACTTCCTTTTTAACATTTTTAAGTTTGGAGGCAACTCTGAATAGGACTATTCCCTCAAAAGGCTTATTCCACCACTCTTTAATTTTGCTTTCGAATTGTGGATGTTGCATCCACATCTTTTCAAATCTGAACAGATGATTCTTTTTTTGGTTCAATTTGACCGCTGTGAGTATAAGAGGGAAATGATCTGAGCCTATTCTATGGCTTGCTCCCAGCTTACAAGTATAGTCTTTCATCCAATCAGGGGAAATGAGAGCCCTATCAAGCTTAGCCTGTATACATTCCTTGTCCAGTCTCTTATTGCTCCAGGTATACTGAATTCCTTGCAAGTCCACGTCCATGAAACCTTCTTTACTTATAAACTCCATGAGATCAAATCTCCCTTCCATTTGAATAGTGTTACCACCCATTTTCTCATAATCATAGAGTGGAACATTAAAGTCTCCCATTATAATCCATAGCCCACAATGATCCTTGTTTCTGAGATTTGAGAGAATATCCCATACCTTTTTCCTATCGTTCCTAGCATTAGGAGCATAGATATTTACAACATACCAACTTTCCTTTTGGTCTACACTGGTAATATTTACAGCCAAAATTTTTTTACTTTCCATCAAAATAGACCCAGTATATTGATTTTTTTTCCATAACATAACGGTTCCTCCCGAAGCTCCTTCAGAGCTACTGGCCTTAATGGTGTAATTTTTAAAGTCTTTGATCTGTTCTGCTTTCTCTTTACTCATGTTAGTTTCTTGAAGCAGAAGGAAGTCTGGCTTTTGCTCTCTGACAAAATTCCTAACTAAATCTACTTTATAAAAGCTATTTAGCCCCTTTATATTCCAACTAAGAATTCTCATTTATTTTTATTGGTTAAGAGACATTCCCACAGAGTCACATGCTTTCCATCTGCTATATTAAGCTTACTTTCCAGCTCTCTATTCTTCTTTGTAGATTTTTTCCCAGGTTTATCTGTAAATCCTACATCCGGTTTAAATTTGACTTGCTTTTCAGATCCTTTTCCTTCTTTACTCCTAAGGGGACTATTTACTTTCACACCACCGTTTCTCATCATAATGTGATTAGTATTGTTCTTTTTCTCTCCTTTTATCTTTTGGTTTTTTGAGTTTTTTCCAACCTCTTTCATTTCTTCTGCCATTAGAGTCTCTTTCACTGGAGTGTTATTTTCAACCCTTGAAGCCTCTTTCTTTTCCCCATCTGAACTTCACACAAATCTCCCTTTCCTTCTTCTATTTTGTTCACCTCTTCAGGAAGTACTTCTCCTTCCTCTAATCCTTCATTGTCCTTTAACTTAGAAAATTGATTTTCTAAACTTTGGGTATTCTGGTTTAGGATATTAACTTTTCCTTTTGTTAGAAGATTTGATTTGTTGTCTTCTGATCCCTTCCCCTTCTCTTCCATAAGGGGACTTAATTTTTTTAAGAGGGGATCTATTGTTCCTAATAAATTAAAGTCACCCTCTTCTTCTATTGCAGAAATTATTCCCTTTTCTATGTTTTGGTCGACTAAGGCATCTTGAGAGTCCCTTATCTTTCGACAGTCTTCTTTTACCTTCCATATTTTATTTTGTTGAATCTTTATATTTTTCCTTTCTTGAAGATTTCTTGAAAGAGGTCTGCCCCTGTTGGGACAATTCTTAACCCAATGTCCCTATTTCTTGCACGCATAACAAGAATTTGGCAGATCTTCAAAGACAATTTCTTGAGTTTTCTTATCGAGCTTAGAGATTAATTCCACTTTTTTAGGGAGATGGTTTAGGTCTGCCACTTTAACATAAATTATGGCACTTTGGAGTTTAGTTCTTGAAGCCGTGGCATTATCCACAGCCAATAACTCACCAAATGAATTAGCGATTCCATTGAAAATGTCCTCATGCCAGAATTCTAATGGAAGCCTAGGTAGTCTTGCCCATATAGGGGTTGTTAATAAAAATGAGTCTGATAAATCCATTTTTGGTTCCCATTTCTTGATAGTAAGAGTACTTTTTCCAAAGGACTAGGTTCCTTCACTTAGAATCTTGTTTAAGTCTTCTTTACAGTTAAAGATAAAAGAGAAGAAACCATTCACCATTGGTGCAATGTCTACTTCTCCGCATATTGCCCATTTTTTCCTGATCATAGATCTAAGAGAATCTATATTTGGTCTTACTCCTAGAAACTTACCAACTAGGGTGAGATCCATAGAAGATACAGAGAAGTCAAGTAGAGGATCTGGGATGAAAATTTGAAACTCACCTTTCTCCCAGCATGATTTAGATATCACCGGTGGGAAGAGGGATTTCCTTGTCAATTTTTTCCCAAACAATGATGACCAGGTCCTTTGTTTAGGGGCCCCTATCTGTCTTTCAGAGTTCTTTTCTATTTTATCACCAGATTTATCTTTCACTTTCTCCATGATTTGTTCTAACGTATTTTTCGATGATGAGTCTCCAGCCCCACTATAGGACTCAAAGGCAGAAGAAAGCCTTCTTGTGTCTGCATTAATTAGTAGACTTGGCCTTCCACATTTTCCTTCTTCCTCTGCTATCCCTCTCAGATCCGTTCCTCCTGCCAGGTTCTCCCCATCTCTATTCCCGCTCATTCCCATATCAAAATTCTTAGTAACCACCAAAACAATAAAACTTACATGCCAATGTTATTCCATTGGAAATCATCAATTCAATTAGAAAGTGTTAATAATGTATAATATTTTATATATATTAGATAGAGTGATAAGTGAAATAGTATAATAAAGAAGTGTGATTGGCTAATTTGGTGCTTGGTCAAAGAGGTAATTAAAGCTTCTTTGTAGGTTAGTGATTTCATAATTGGACATAGCTAAGTTGGTGGTTGGTGAAGATGGAGTTCAATATTCCCTATATTTTGGTGCTTTCATAAGTTTCCTTTGACTAAGTTGTTGGATAGTTAAAAGGGATTGTAGGCTACTAGAAAGTGGGTTCTTACTAAAGTCAAATGGGTGTTGTTAGGAATAAAAAACCTCTAAATCTAGATAAAATATTACCATAACCTATATATAAATATATGAAATAAAATTCATCATGGAAACATTCCTTAATTCACCATTAATATGAAATCGTAAATGAGAGCAAGATAATAATAACACAAATAACATAGATCTAAAGTGTTTCACCCAATGTGGGCTACATCCACTAATGAAAGTTCTCAAATAGCTTAGTAATATAAAAAAAGATTACAATGAAATCTCACAGAGATAGAAAAATCTCTTGTATAAATTTTTCCACAAAAATTTCACTTTCACCTACACCTGCACAATGTTGTATCTCACAAGTTGTTAAACCACATCTTGTAATAAACACCTACAGTTTGTAAAACACTTTCACTTTGACTCTGATCCTCAAAGTCACACCTTGAAAATAAACCATCAACCTCTAAATGACATACCACACCCTATATATATATATATATATATATATATATATATATATATATATATATATATATGTATATATATAAATGAATAAAATCCATAAAAGGAGGAGAAAATATGCAATTTTTATCCAAGATAAGCATTATCCAACATGTG
The DNA here is from genome assembly GCA_037957365.1 of Torreya grandis. Classification (NCBI taxonomy): domain Eukaryota; kingdom Viridiplantae; phylum Streptophyta; class Pinopsida; order Cupressales; family Taxaceae; genus Torreya; species Torreya grandis. Next base: position 35,967 of record JARHVA010008645.1, read on the forward strand.
AAAATCTTTTTCCACCTCATCAAGCCTATATAATTATTCTCCCAAGGAGAAATTTTACATATTCATCTTCTCCACCTTTTAAGGGCACATTTTACAATGAAAAAGTGATCACAACTAACTCCACTCAATAAGGAATGAGTCCCCTTTTCCAAAAAATAACTAGCTTCCTCAAAACAAGGAAGTAAACATGGGAAATAGAATCTAACAACTACCTCCATGAAATATGGAATACATAGAAATTATGAATATAAGGAAAATTCTACTCACATGTGGAGAACATGAAAATTATGCCCCACACATCTCTGGAGCTCTTTAATCCCCAAAAAAATTATTCCTATGGTCATGTGATAGCCCCAAAGGGCTCCACACTCAACAATCTCCCACTTGGAGACCATTTCTCTTGAATAGAATCTATCACTACTCCATGGCCACTAAGGCCAACCAAATCTGAACATAGTCTCAACTTGTCTAATGTGACCACCTTGGTCATCATATCTATAGGATTCTATCTATTATGAATCCTCTCCAGCTTCACCAAGTTATCCTTAAAAGCTATTTTGATGAAGTGATAATGTAACTGAATATGTTTCATCATTGAGTGGAAAGTAAAGTTCTTTGCTAAATGAATAACACTCTGGCTATCACTATGTAGTCTCCCAACTTATTTATCATGCCCCAACTCTTGAAACAACTCCTTTAGCCAAATCATCTCCTTGCTAGCCTTTGTGGCAACAACATACTCTACCTTTGTGGTTGACAAAGCCACAACCATCTATATCCTAGAAATCAAACTAACCACTATATCTCCAACATTAAATATATATCCTATCATACTCTTCCTGATATCAATATCCCATACCATATCTGATTCCAAAAAACCATGTAAAGTGGTACAGATCCACCATAACAAAATGCAAAATCAATGGTTCCTCTCAAATATCGAATAATCCATTTCACTGTCTACCAATGCTCACAACTTGGATCACTCATATACCTACTCACAACTCCCACTGCATGGGCAATATTTGGCCCAGTATAAACCATGACATACATCAATCTTCCAACTATTGAAGAATAATTTACCTTAGACATCTTAAGCTTTTTATCTTCCATCTTAGGACACTACTCCTTTGATAATCTAAAGTGGCTTACCAAATGAGTACCAACATATTTAGCATCTAACATACTAAACCTTTTTCAAGACTTTATTCACATACTCTAATTGGGATAAAATGAGCTTCCTCTCTTTCCTATCATGAGTTATTCTCATACCAAGGATTTGCTTTGCATCACCCAAATCCTGCATAGTAAAGTAGTCAGTAACCTATTTCTTGAGCATATGAATATGTTGTATTTTCTTTCATACAACTAACATGTCATCCACATACAAGCATAAAATAATAAAGGAACCATCATCAAAATGTTTGATGTACACACAATGGTTAGAATTACACCTTTGATATTCATGTTAAAACATAAAATAATCAAATTTCTTGTACCATTGTCATGGAGCTTGTTTAAGGCCATATAAGCTCTTCTTTAATCTACACACATCATTCTCCTTACCTTTGACCTTATATCCTTATGGCTACTTCATATACAACTCTTCATCCAAATCACCATGAAGAAAAGTGTTTTTCACATCTAACTATTCTAAGTGAAAATCATCAACTTTAACTAAACCAAGAACAGTCCTAATAGAAGTCAATTTTACAATAGGAGAGAAAATATCGTCAAAATCAATACCTAATTTTTGTACAAATCCCTTGACCACCATCCTAGTCTTATACACTTTTCTCCCTTGATCATCTTATTTTATTTTGAAGATCCACTTATTTGGTAATGTACTCTTGCCCTTGGATATCCTTACCAAATCCCATGTTTTGTTCTCCATAATAGATCTATGCTCATCATCCATGGCTTGTTCCCACTTCAACTTGGCATCTACCTACATTACTTCCTCATAACACTCTAGTTATCCATTATTAGTAAGTAATAAATAATTCAAAGAAGGATACAAACATATAGGTGCTCTTCTTACCCTATAAGATCTTCTTACTATAGGAGTTTAGGGTCCTTGTGTAGAAGGGTTCTGAATTAAATCCTTGGAAAAATTTTCACCCATAATATCATGCAATACTGTATCCTCGTTTTTTTCCTAATCTTGTTCCTAAAATTGATCCTTATACATGACTTTTTCATTAAAGAATACATCTCTAAACTAAAATGTTTTCTTATCTTTAATGCTCCATAAATAGAAACCAAAGTCATCCTCACCATAACCAACAAATGTGCATTTATCTGATTTAGCCTCTCGCTTGGTCCTATCCTCTTTCTTGATGAGAGCAAAGCTTCACATCCAAAGATTCTATGAAAAGAATAATCAACATTCTTACCAAACCAATCTTGTTCTATAATACATCCATCCAAAGGCAATGAAGGTCTTCTATTAATCAGATATATTGTTATGCTAACTAATTCTATCGAGAAATGTAAAGGCAACCCTACATGTAACCTCATGCTCCCAACATGTTCCATCCTTTCAGATATCCCATTTTTCTATGGAGTTCTTGGAACCATTATTTTCATACAAATTCCATTGTTAGAACAATAATCAAAGAAAACATTACTACAATACTCACCTCCATTATCTAATTTGAGACATTTCAATTTGAGACTTATTTCATTCTCAACCAAGGCTATCCACTTCATAAAAGTGTTAAATACATAAGATTTATTTTTAATGTAATAAGCCCAAACTTTCCTAGTTGCATCATCAATAAAAGTAACATATTAATTAGATCCTCCAATAAAAGACACCTGATCTAGTCCCCATACATCTAAGTGTACTATATCTAACTTTTGCTCTTTCTTTGTGGGTCTAACCTTCAAGAACTTAACTTGATTATATTTCTTGTACACACAATTTTCACAAAGGTATAGATCTATATCTTTCAATCCAAGTAACTTATCTTTTAAGATCTATATGCCTTTATAGATCATATGACCAAGCCTATACTACCATATAGTTTCATCTCCATCTATAGAAACTAAATCAATAGAATCAACACTACTAGTCAAATATAAATTACCAACTTTCTTACCTCACAAGATCACAAGATCATGTTTGGTAACTTTCCAATAATCTACAATAAACAATATTGAACATCCCTCATTAGCCAATTTCCCCACTGAAACCAAATTCCATCTCAACATAAGCACATGTCTAACATCCTTAAGGATTCATATATTCCCATTTTTCATCTTACCTAGAACACAACCTTTAACTACTATCTCACATGGTTCATCATCACCAAGATATACATGTCCTAGATTCTCTCAAACATAATCAATAAAATAATGCCTATGTGGGGTGGCATGAAAAGAAGCCCCTAAATTTAATACCCAAGACTAAAAAAACTATCCATAAAAATAATTAAGGCATCTTGACATGATTTACCTAATTTCATATTTACCTCATTCACTTCTTCCTTGTTGGCATTCTTATCTTGAAGTGACTGACAATCCTTCTTTGAGTGTCCACTCTTCCCATAATGCCATCATATCATCTTCGATATAGATCTGGACTTAGATCTACCTTTTGACTTTCCTCAGTTGCTTTTTCTCTTGTCATTTACATCCCTCTAGCATTAATAAATAGATCATTACCTAAAGATGATTCACCAATATTTTTCCTTCACATCTCCTCACTAAGGATCACACCTACAACATGCTCAAAATTAAAGCTTCCCTTGGTAGGGATTGCATTACTTAGATCCATAACCAAACTATCCCAACAATCAAGTACAGAACATAATATTATCAAATATCTAACTTCATCATCAAACTTGATTCTAATTAAAGTGAACATACTTTCAACTATAATAAAATCATTTATATGATTATCTAATTAACCATTCTCATACATTTTCATGTCAAACAATATTTTCATAACAAATTTTTTATTAGAAGCTAAAGGTTTCTCATATAACTTCCCAAGTTTATCCATGAGATCCTTTGTAGTTATCTAATTTACAATGTTAAATGCAATAGAAGATGCAAGGAATAATTGTATGGATCCTAATGCCTTCCTATCAAGTAATGCTTAATCTGTATCACTCATACTTATAGGTTGTCCTCCTTTCCCTTTTGAGGGGAGTTGAAGTTCCTTATGATATAGGTAATATTCCATCTATATTTTCCACAAACCAAAATGCTTACCATCAAACTTCTCAACTCTGAATCTGATCTTTTCTCCCATAGCTTGCAGTCAAGCTAATAGACTTCCTATGATTTACCACTTCAGTAAAACACACAACTAATGGCTTTGATACCAATTGTTGGGAATAAAACACTTGTAAATCTAGATCTACTATTACCATAAACTAGATATAAATCTATGTAATAAAACTCATCATGGAAACATTCCTTAATTCACCATTAATGTGAAAGCATAAATGAGAGCAAGAAAATAATAACATAGATAACACAGATCTAATGTGGTTCACCCATTGTGGGCTACATCCACCAATAAAAGTTCTCAAATAAATCATTAATCTAAAACAATATTACAATGAACTCTCATAGAGATAGAAAAATCTCCTATAAAAAGTGCTACACAAAAATTGCACTTTCACTTGCACTTACATAATGTTGTATCTCATAAGTTGCTAAACCACACCCTGTAATGAACACCTATACTTTGACTTTGATCCTCAAATGCACACCCTAAAAATCAACCATCAACCTCTAAAGGTCATACCACACCTTATATATATATATATATATATATATATATATATATATATAAATGAAGAAAATCAAAGAAAGGAGGAGTAAATATGCAATGCTTATCCAAGATAAGCATTATCCAACATGTGACAACCTTTTTCCACCTCATCAAGCCTATCTAAAAACTCTCCCAAGGATAAATTCACCATATTCATATTCTCCACCTTCTAAGGGTACATTTTCCCATGAAAATGTGATCACAACCAACTCCACTCAATAAGGAAGGAGTTCCCTTTTCCAAAAAAACAACTAACTTCCTCAAAATAAGGAAGTAAACATGGGAAAAGGCATCTGACAACTACCTCCATGAAATATGAATACATAAAAATTAGGAATACAAGGAATATTCCAGTCATATGTAGATAACATGAAAATTATTCCCCCCACATATTTAGAGCTCTTTAATCCCCCAAAATTTATTCCTATGGTCATGTGATAGCTCGAAAGGGATCCACACTCAACAGGTGCTTAGTAAATTTGGGATAGGTTCCCCATGTTGGGTTGGTACTCAACTAAATTTTATACTTTTTATTATAGGAAAAAATTTCTAGGATTTGTTTTAGTGGGTTTTATTCCCCATGAGGGTTTCTCACATATGTGATGTGTTATCTTGTTTCATTCTCATGTGAATGGTTTTAATGCATTGTTAGATCACTAAATTACTTTTAATGATTCATTAATGTTCAAGTGTAATTGGTTGAAATTTTTTGAAGACTAATTCATTCCCCATCTCAATCATTGAGCTTGAAAAATAATAGAGAAAATGAGGATATAACATCATTTAGGGCATGAAGAAGATAAAAACAAACATCAATCTTCATGAATTGGCTCAGATTATTGAATATAAAGAACTTCTATGGAGGTCCATTATAGGGAAGTTTGCTATACAGAAGCCAAAATCCACTCATATGAATGGAATATATAAAAGTAGGCTAAAATTACCTCCTTTCTTATTAACTATCAAAGAATTTGGTAATAATATACACAGTTTTTTAGTTAATTTTGGATCTTTAGCCACTACGATGCTAACTTCTATTTTTAAAAAGTTGGGATTAACTCGAAGCCTATCCAAGATGATATTTTCACAAATAGATAAAATAGTATTACATTTGGTTGGAGAGATAAATTACATGTGAATTAAATTTTAATATTATCCACATGTGAAGATGATTATAGACATAGTTTTGGTAGATATCTCAGAGGGATAATGAATTCCTACTAAGCAGGGATTAGTCAAAGATGATAAATGAGTATGTAGCAACAAAATTCTCTCACATATGGCTACCCTAGAGAGGTATCCCAAATAAAATTTGATTTGATCAAGAGTTAATAATGAAGTATCCCATCACAAAATATAATGCTAAGAATTTATAAGTAAGATATAAATCTGTAAATCTCAATATTTATACCTTTACCATGAAGTATGAGGTGAAAAGGTGATATGTCTATGGAGCTTACCAATTGTGGACTATCTATTTTGATGGTGAAATATCCAAGCAAGGATCATGCATGGGTATCAAATTAGTTGACCCATTATGTGAAAATTACTTAGTAGCTTATAGGTTACAATTTACATGCAACAACAATAGATTAAAATACAAGGCACTAATTTTAGGGCTATAATTCACTCTAAAGAACAATGTCAAACAACAAATAATATATGGAAATTTAGAGATAGTGATTAACCAATTCAATAATAAATACTAGTGTAAATTTTCATATCTTAAGAGATAAAAATAATGGGCTTGGGATTTAATTGAGTCATTTGAGGCATTTAATATAGTGGTTATTCCTAAGGAATAGAACTAGGATGTTGACTCACTAGTTTCTTTAGCTACCAATTTAGCACCATTATAGGAGTCCAAAGTATACATGTTCTTTTTTAAACTTGTACCTTCCCCATTAGTTATTTTTAATGTATAAAAATGTATAGGTATTTGATAATGATCAATAGATTGTCTAATTATTGACTAATTTAGAGAAATTTGAATCTCAAATAATTGATGATAAAAAGGTTAATTATTTATGCAAAGAATTGGGAGGATTCATTAAATTCAAAGAAACCCATATTCCTTTAGATATGGTTTATTTAAGTAGAGTATTTGATATGGATCTCCAAGCCTAGTAGTAGAGGCAACCAAAAGTTTATGAATCTAAATTAAATAAGGAGAACATGGGGAATGATATTGATCCATGCTATGTTTAGAACTAGAATTAGTTTCACCCTAGAAGAAATATAAAGGGTGAATGATTTTATCATCTAATATAAAGATGTGATTGCATGGATTTAATAAGACTTCAAGGTTTTCAATCTTGCAGTCATCACCCATTCAATCCTTTTGATGAAGATTATAAGCCATTAAAGAAATGATAGAGGTTGATAATCCCATATTATAACCACTCATCCAAAAGGAATTAGAAAATTTGTTGAACACTAAGATAGTGTTCCCTATCAGACACTCAACTTAGGTTACCAATTTGGATCTAGTAAAGAAAAAGAATAGGGAGATTAGAATATGTCTTAACTTTAGGAACTTGAATAAGGATTATAATAAAGACAACTACACTATACCTTACTTAGATGAGGTGGTACATATAATAAGTGGCTCTAGAATGATGTCCTTATTGGTTATTTTTTCAAGATATAACAAGGTGCTGGTAGAATCTATAGACAGGATGAAGACTACATTTACCATAAATTGGGGTACTTATGCATATAAGAGGATGCATTTTGGCATAATTAACATGTGATATTCTTTTCCTTGGGTAATGGACCACAAATTTCAATGGCTAATAGTCACATGCATAATAATTTACATAGACAACCTCACTATGTTCTCAAAGAATAGAGATGATCATGTAGGCCATATAAAGTCAATCTTTGAAAGATGTAGAAGGTTGAAATATCACTAAACACAAAAAAGAATATATTTTGTGTTACTAAGGGGAAATTATTTTGTTGCATTATAACCAAGGATGGGATCACCATTGATCTGATTTGAGCTTAAGGGATTTCTAAGGTTGTGTTTCCAAACAAGAAGAAAGAGCTTAATTTTTTCTTTAAATAGATAAATTTAGTAGGAAGTTTATCATAGGTTTTGCATAAATTGTTAGACCTAAATATGTAATTCTTAAACAAGATGTCCAAAGTGGAATGGACACTAGAGTCTTGATAGTCATTTTCAAAACATCAAGGATTCTATATCTCAAGTTTTAGTGTTAATTATCCTAGACTTCAATAAGGAATTTTCATTATAATCATTTTATTCAAAGCACATGATTATTATTTTGATTGCCTATAATAAGGATGAAAGTGAGAATCCTATTGCATTTATGATCATGAATTTAAAAGAATCATAACTCAATTACTCCATGATAGAAAAATAATTCTTTGCTCTTACCAAAATGGTAAAGAAATTTAGGCATTACATCTTGAGAAATGAGACTATCACCAATGTGTTAAACCCTTCTATCAAGCTCACTTTGGGATAGAATGAATTGGGATAGCATAGAGTCAAATGGATATAAAAATTATAGGAATTTGACATATAAATAAAGACTACAAAAACTTTCAAAAGATAAGGCATCACTCAACTTATGACTGATCCTAACCTATCCATCAACATTAAAGAGGTCTATGAGACCCAAGTATATAAAGGAGATTAGTGATTTTATATCAGTCAAATTTTAATCATCAGTACTTGTCCCATATAACTTAGGAAAAGAGAACCTTGAAGCTCAAAGTTGCTCACTACATGATCAAAAAATGGATTCTCTATATAATAAATTATTAAGGCATCTACTTGAGATGCATATCATGTGAATAATTTCAAGAGTTCATGGATAACCCACACCAAAAGATAAGTATTGGTCATCCATCTATAAATTACACAACATGTAAGATTCATAGAATGGGCTACTACTCACCAATAGTCTTTAAAGACACACACACCCATGTAGAAAAATGTCATGAATGTCAAGTCTTAGAAAAGAGAAAAGTACACATATAAATTCCATTATATATTGTTATTGAAGGAAGTCCATTTTATAATGGGGCTTGTATTTAATCAACTTCATCAACCTAAATTCTTCAACTAGTCACAAATTTGTGCTCATAGCCACATATTACTACACTACATGGACTGATGCAATGACTACAAAACATTCTAGAGTAGACAATGTAATCAATTTTCTAGAGAAAAAACATCACAAATGGGTTTAGTGCCCCCATTTACTTAGTTTGTGATAATGGGATAGAATTCATATCAATTAAGTTCACAAAATTATCCCATGACAACCAAATCACCATTAGATCATCTTTCAATCATTACCCATAAGGAAATGGATTGGTTGAATCAATAAATAAAAACTTGACTGATGCCATAAAATTTTTTGTTGTAGACAAACCTAAAAATGTCATCATCTACTAAAATAGTCACTATGGGTGGACTGAACAAGATACAATCAAACCCTCAAAGCTTAACCATAACTATTAGTATATGGATGACAAATGGTATTCTCAATTTGCTAATGTTTCCAACACATATGGGGACCCCTTTTACAAAAAAATTTCTGATTCTATACCTTTGTCCAAGTTTACTATACATGTTTCATTTGGAAGAAGTGTTCTTATACAAAGCCCAAATTCTTTTTCATAAAAAACCCAAGTGTTTTCCTTTTGAAATCTTTGTTCTTTAGTCTTTTGGCTAAGTCCTTTACAATGAATTATTTTGGGTTTTTGTTCTAAGCCTTTATTAAATTCTTTCATACTTTTTGTCCAAGGCTTTTTTCCTTAAGTGTATTTATTTAAAACTTTTCATTTGGTGGATTTATTTTAGGAAAATTATTGAGACAACTTTTCTGAAGGGTATGTTGCAAATTTTTTGAAGGAATTTTTCAAGTTAAAGGACACTTACATTTTTTTCCAAAGGGCATTTTGGCTCGGTTCAATGTTTTCAAAGGGTACTTTTTCCTTTCAAAAGGGTCATTTGAAAAATAATTGAAAGGGTCATTCTAGAGTTTTGAAGGTCCACTTAAAAAATGCTGAAGGGCACTTTCATTTTTTTGAAGGGACACTTTCAATTCTTCAAAGGAAATTTTTAAGTTAAAATATCACTTGCAACTTTTTTGAGGGAATTGTTTCAAAAAATTTGTCCAACACAACTTTCTTAAAGGGTATCTTTATCACAATAAATGGTCCACTTAAATGTTCTCGAAGGGTATGTGATAACTCTTTCAAAAGGTATTTTAGCTTCTCTGAAGGAATGTTTTCAAAAGTCTGAAAGATTGTTTAACAAAAAGGTGGACCATTTAATAAAATTCAGTGTATCTTTTCCTTTTAGAAGATCATTTCAAACAACTAAAGGACACTTTAAACTCTTTTGAAAGGTCACTTGCAAGAATTTTAAGGGTATGTTTCCTTTTAAAAAGGGTCTCTTTCACTTTTCTGAAGGGTCATTTCAAAGAATCAAAAAGGGCCAAATAGAAAATCCAAAGGAATTCTTTCAAAGAAATTGTCCAAAGATTTTTTTGAAAAACTTGAAAAGGTGCCAAAGTCCATTTCCTTTAGACTTTTTGTCCATGAAAATTGTTTAAGGTATGAAGGACCAAGATAAATTCTAAAGTAAAAGAATAAAATAGATAAAAGTCCTGAACAATTTTTTTTGAGAAAGTGCTAAGACAAAAAGTCTAAAGAAAATGTCTAAAAGAGTGATGGCCCATAAAACATCAATTTTAGACTACAAAAACTAGCCATTAGAGTTTAAAAGAAAGGATTGATTGGAACCATAAGGCAAATATAAAGGTGACAAATGGAAAGACCTTGAACATCTAATGCATAATAGGCATAAATAGGTAGGTTAATGGTTCAAGTTGTTGCACCATGACACAACTTGATGAACCAATAAAGAACAACTAGCATCAAAATAGAATTCCAATAGATGGACTCATCTATAGAAAAATGTAGTTTAGAATATCTTGATTCCATTGATGTAACTATGATAAAATCATCTTACATAATGTAATGTAACTATTTTTTTCTTGAGGTGAGACATGTCTCAGTGACCCTTGGAATTCCTTTGATTGCTCCACTGTTTATGGTGAAACTCTAGCCAGATTCATATTTTTTATAGATCCTCCACTATTTATGGTGAAACTCTAGCCAAATTCATACTTGTAGAACTCTTAAAGAAATAATACAAGTTCTTTCCACTCACATACCATACTATTGTGTATCAGTTTAAATCATGTTATTCTTATTTAGTGAGAGTTTATCTTTCTTAACTTGTTATCCTCAATTACCTACCAAATTTATAGAAAGAGTATTGTTATAGGTCCTTATTAGTATTGCTTCTTAATTTTATATACATTTTAGAAGTGGTTTAAGACTATATTATTTCTTGAAATTATCTCCTAGATGTCGAGTGCCTTCTTGAATCTAACATGTGTAATGTTGATGTGGTAATGTATAAAGAGTTATGGGTTTTGTGTGAAATAAGCTTTGTTGGTATTTAAGTAGTGTATTTTTTAGTCAAATTGTGAGGACATTATTCATTGGTGCATCACCATTTTTTTTCTTAGTTGTTTTCCTTACCCTTTTCATACACTCTTGATAGATTAGAGAGAGTTTTAAAGGTGCATCAAGAGGAACTAGCCCCTAATCTAGAGATTTATCTCAATGAAATTGTCACTCTTAGTAAGAGTTATGATTCCATTTTTCCACTTGGATGATGAGAACTAAGCATCTCTTCAAGGGTGCAAATCCAATTTTCAATAGTTTTTAGCATACCTAGTGGGACCTCTTAGTCCTAGAGGATTGTTCAAGATTGGTACTAGTCTAGGCATTATTAAATATTGAAATAAATATCTACATTTATTACCTAGAGACTCCATTGAAGAATTCAAGCCTTTGGTTGATGATAAATTCCTTTTTTCCATGCCAAAGGGGACCACTAGGTCTACTTCTAAAGGTGTATCCTTTGAGTTTGTGGAAATACCCATATAATACACCAAAAGGTATAGATTTGTAATCACTCATCCTTATATAAATGATTTTGTGTTTAAATATTGTAGTTTTATGTTACATTCCATTCCCAATACCCATAGTGGTCACACCAAAATGTCTAGAAGATAACATTTTGTGCCTTTCACTGGGGCATCTCCCATCCATCTTACCCAATATGATCAAATTCTAAGAGCTACCCTCAAAAGTGTCCCATATTTTAGTAGAGATGGTCCAATTACTACCATTGAACATATCAGGAATATAGAAAACTTTTCTAATATCCATAATATTTCCCAATAAAATGTAGCTATTAGGTTATTGGCCTCATCTTTCAAAGGAAATTTCTTGGACTGGTATGGGACCCTACCTATAAATTCTATTAGCTCATGGGATTAGTTGGGGATTTATTGACTAATAGGTTTGGTGAAAAAAGTGATCACCTATCTATTTCTAATAAATTGACCACAATAAAGAGGGCACCTCATGAATTCATGTATGATTTTAATAATATGTTATAAAATACATGGGATATAATCTTAGCCCTTATGAAACCTACCCCAAACTATGCATTTTTGTACTACTTGAAAGCATTGAATAATGACATTAACAATATGATTCAATATATGGGTGGAAACACATTTCTTGCTACATATGAAATAAAGATAAATGCTAAGAATTGTTTTTTCCAAGTGGGAAATATAACTTCTAGACCTACAATGCCACTATTCCCTAATTTACATTCTCCTAGTCAAAATGTGTTGCCCACTTTAACTCCTTTATCTAGTCAATAAAATCTATAATTCCACAAAAAAATTAAATGCATGAAGTCAAAATCCTACTTCAAATTATTACTAATGAATTTGTTGTTCTCAAAATGAAACAAGCCCAAAACTATAGGCATTATCAGTCCTACAACCAGTTTGGACAAACAAATAGACCTCCTTTTTAGGGTAATAATCAGGGATAAGGCCAAATCACACATGTCAAGCCTTATCAAAGTTATAATCCTAATTCTCCCTCATCCTCCAAATCCATTTTTCCCACTCAAATAAATTTGTTCTAAGAATAGCCCAACTACCCTTCTTTTGAGCAAGTTCAAGAATAGGTTGCTTATGCCAATGAGATGTAAAATCAAGCCATGACTACACAATGTGATCAAACATATCAATTTTCAAATTCTAACAAGCCAACATAATTTATGAAGGAGAATAAATAGGTTAATTTTTATTCCACTCTCATGAATCATTTGGATGGTGATTTTTATGCCATTAGTTACGTGGGGAATACAAGCAATTAGAATGCTAGTATGGCTGCCAACACTAGATCAAGGAAATAAGCCATTAACGAAGTTTAAAGAACCAAAAAATGACCTATTTTGACTCCTACATCACCTTATATGGGAGTATGGTCTAATTCAACTCCTAAATCACAAGAAAAAAAGAGGATTCCAAATTTTAGGATAGCTTCTACAACCCTACCTCCACAAGCTACATCACAAGGTGCAAATGTTCATAAAGAGAACCCCAAGCCAGGTAATCTTTTCATTAATGTTTTGGACCATATTAAGATGATTCATATGAACATATCATTATGAGATTATATATCATTACTAGGGTATAAATATATACCCCAAAATGAATTGTATGGATTGGGTAAAGAAGCTAGCCCATCTAAAAGTGACAATGTGGTTTTTGTCAATGGAACTCAATCTATAGATGATCAGGTAAAGATATATGAGAAGACTCCTCATTTATACCTATCTATAATTATTGGTGATTTATTGGTTCATAATTTCATCATATACAGTGGAACAACCACATTAGTTCTACCCAAATGTATTATTGATAAACTAGGCTTAAAGCATGAGCCAATGACTAAGGGAATTTTACAATTGGATGGATCACTAGCTAAGACTTTGGGGATAGTAAAAAATGTGAATTTTTTACTTCATTATTTTCCTAATTTTTCAATCCCCCATGATGTGGTAGTAGAAAATTTACCTCCTTATTTTTATCTTTGCTTGTCAAGGGATTTTACATCCAAGATAGGTGTATATTTGGTAGCTAAATGATCATACATGGTGTTTAGAACAAAATATGGCACTAAAGTAAAGATTGAGTTAGAACATATCCATAGAGATAACTTGGAACCATACTCACCTAAGGTATCAAATGTTAATTATGCTATGATTGATGAAGAAGAGTTTCACATTGACCAATCTCCATCATCTTCCCTTGAAGGAGTTTTTGATTTATTCCTAGATGAGTGGGGAGATAACAACTATGAACATAATCCTTGAAAATTTATTGAAGAATCTACTCTTGGAGTATAATATATGTATGGGAAGGATTATTTCATGCCTAATATGATGAAGCCAAGTGAGGATGTAAATGGTTTGTTGTAGCTCTTCTTTGATGGGTCTAGAAGCAAGATTGGGATAGGTGGTGGAGCTATGTTGGTTTCACCTTCCAAGGATAAGTATTATTCAACATTCAGATTTCACTTCTCATGCTATTTTTTTGTGGTAGTGTATGAATCCCTCATTCATGGCCTAAAGTGGGCAAGGAAAAGAGGTGTCAAAGAATTACAAGTGTTTGATGATAGTGAACTTATTTTCAATCAAGTTAAAGTGTAGAATGTGACCAAGAATTCGCTGCTCAAGTCCTATAATCATAGAGTTTTGGACCTTGTGGAAGAATTCATGGAATTAAATATTACTTATATTTTAAGAGAAGATAATAGAATGTTGATAGGTTAGCATCTATTGGTGCTCAGTTTGATGTTCTAAAAGGTATAAAGGAAGACAAAAACCAACCCCATCTAAAGGTGATTGTGAGGCCATCCATACCAGATAATGCCACCAATTGGAAGGTCTTTGATAGTGACTATAAAATAAAAAAATTTATATAGGAAGAGGCCTAGTTTTCTTTCAAGAATCAATCTAAACTACAACAATAAAATGGAGAGAAAATTTTCCAACTAAAATCTAAAAAGCTTTCCAAAGGCCTAGTAACTCTTGAAATCATATTCAATGAAGATGATAAACTCAAGAATGAAAAGGTAAGCATGTAAAATAATAAAGATAAATATGAAAGGGTATAAATATTTAAATATAAGCTACTTTCACTTAGGAAAGTATGCACTAGTCAAAAGAGGCATTATTTCATTGAACTATGCAAGGAGTTTAATGATATTTTTGCATGGGAGTATAGTGATTTGAAGGTTTTTGATCCAATATTGGCCCAACATACCATAGAGTTAGATGAAAATTCCAAACCCATCAAAAAAATACAAATGCCAATCAATCCCAAGATTAAACCACTCATGAAGAAAGACCTCACTAAGTTGATTGAGTTCAGGATCATTTTTCCTATCAAACATTCTTCCCAGTTAGACAAATTATTCCCTATTAGAAATAATAATGGGGAGATTATATTTTGTGTGTAATTTAGGGATTTAATAGATTTTCTTTGAGATATCATTATCGCTTCCCTTCTATGGAGAAAATTATGCAAGTGGTGGCAGGTAGTGAGATGTTTTCTCTCCTAGACGGTTATTATAGGTACAATCAAATTTTAGTGAAAGAAAGTGACAAATACAAAATAGCCTTCACCACAAAGTGGGGCACATATGATTATAGAAATATGACATTTGTATTTTCAAATGATAGAGCTACTTTATAACATGTAATAGATATGGCTTTCCAAGGACTAGTCAATGACATTGTATTAGTAGATCTTGATGATGTGATAGTTTTCTCTAAAGATACAAATGATCATTTGAAGCACCTGAGGTAGATTTTTGAGAGGTGTAGAGAGTTGGGATCTATATAAACCCAAATAAGTGTGTATTTATTTTTGATGAAGGCAAACTCTTAGGCCACATTATTTGCAAGAGAGGTTTATCCATTGATTTGGAAAGGGTAAGTATCACTTGGTATTGTATTTACCTAAACATAAGAAAGGTCTACAAACATTATTTGGTAAGATAAATTTAATTAGGAGGTTCATACCTAATTTTGATAACCTCATCAATCCCGTGACATATATTCTAAGGAAGGATGATATATTCACTTGGATAAGAAGGAGAAAAGAATGTTTTGAAGAGATTAATTAAGTCATTACCCAAGCCCCTGCTCTTATGAGTCCTAAGTTATCCAAGGACTTCAACATGTATACTTTTAGGAATGAAGAGGTGATCTCTACCATGCTTACTCGAGCTAATGATGAAAATTTGGAACAACCTATTGCCTTTTTCAATCAAGGTTTAGTGGGCTATGAGATAAGATACACATATGTTGAGAAACAAGTGTTTTTAGTTAGGAGTTTAAAGAAGTTCAGGAATATGTTTTATAAAAACAAGATTCACATTTTTGTGCCTCATACTAGTGTAAAATACTTTCTATTGAATAGATATTTGAGTGAAAATAGAGTAGGATAATCACAAGGGTAATAGAATATGATGTGGAGATCAAAACAACCAAGTTAGTTAAAGGAAAAGGACTATGTGAGCATCTTGCTTTAGACTTGAAAGAGAAAAGGGAGGTTTTTTTGGTATTCCATGATGATCCTAAAAAAATTGTAACTTAAGTCATAAGGAGCTAGACACAAGACATGATTCATTTCCTTTAAACTGGTGAGTGTCCACAAGGTTTTGATAGAGCTAGAAGAAGGTATTTTAGGCTGTAACCCATTCCTTATGTACTTGTTGATGGAGTGATCTTTAGAAAGGATTTTTTAGTTATAATTTTGAGATGTATTGATTTATATCATATTTAAAAAGTATTGCATCAGTTCCATGATGGGTTAGCTAGTGGTCATTTTATTCCAAGAACTATAGTTGCTAAGGTTATGAGAGCTAAATACTTTTTGCCTAGATTGTTTAAAGAAACCCATTCTTAGGTAAGGAAATGCCAAAATTTTCCTATTTTTGATGGTAAAAAAAAGATATCTACCTTACCTCTTCATCCAATCTATGTTGATCAACCCTTTATGTAATGGGTTTTGGATTTCATCAGTCTAATCAATCCTCCTTCTAGTGTTGGTCACAAGTGGGTGTTAAGAGCCACTGATTATTTTACAAGATGGATGGAAGATATATATATATATTAAGGAGGCAAATTAAAAATTAGTCTTGGACTACTATGAAGGTATAGTAACTAGATTTGGAGTTCCTTTAACACTCATTTTAGATAATGCACTAGCCTTCTTAGGAACAAAGACAAGTGAATGGGATTTAAAGCATGGCATCTATCTTATAACATCCTCCAAATACTATCCCTAGACTAGTTGAGTTCACTAACAAGAATTTGATCAAGATCATAAAGAGAAATATGGAGGAGAATCAAAGTACTTGGCACACCAAGTTGAAGACAGCCCTTTGGGCTGATAGGATCATGATAAAGAGAATAATTGGGAACTCACCATACACACTTGTGTATGGAAGGGAGGCAAAGTTTCCTATCTCACTCGAGTTATTGGATTTAGACCTCACCTATCAGATACAACTAATGGAGAATGAGATCATTGAAGTTAGGCTATGTGAGTTGATAGAACTTGAGGAGATAAGAGATCAAGCTATGTAGACCATGATAACTCACCAAGAGTAAAAAAACAAGTATTTTGACAAGATGTACATGTAAAGGAGTTTTAAAGAAGGAGATATTATCCTAAAATGGGATGAAGATAGCGACAAGTGTAGAAGACACACAAAGTTTGATGCTTTATGGAGTGTCCCATATGTGATTAAATAATGCAAACAAAACAATGCTTTATAAATCTTAAGGTTAGATGGAGAGGATTTGCATATCCCAATTAATGGGATATAACTAAAACATTGTTATTAAGTTTCTCTTTTCCTTTATACATAGTTCCTATTTTTTTCTTGTGTTTCCTAAGTGATTATGCACATATGTGATTTTTTCTTGGTCTTGTTTTGTGTTGTCTTTACTTGGTCTTTCTATTTTTGTGTGGTGTGTTTCCTTATGTTTTATTTTAGTATAATCCTTGTTAGTCATCTTTAAGAATCCATTGAATCCATTAGCTCTGAGTTAGATAAGGATACTAGTCTAGTCAGTATAGTAGGCATACTACCCCTATGAGTCACCAATTTGTTGACCAAATGTGGCCCTTCAGGCGAAAATTGGTCACCCCTTTTATAAAAAACATCTAAGTCTATACCTTTATCCAAGTCCAGTATGCATATTTCATTTAGAAGAAGTGTTCTTATACAAAGCCTGAAGTCTTTTTCATAAAAAACCAAAGTGTTTTCCATTTGAAAGATTTATTCTTTAGTCTTTTGGATAAGTCCATTGTAATGAATTCTTTTAGGTTTTTTTAATAAGCCTTTAATGAATTCTTTCAGACTTTTTGTCTAAGGCTTTTTTCCTTAAGTTTATTTCTTGTAGACTTTTCATTTGGTAGAATTATTTTGGGAAAATTGTTGAGACAAATTTTATGAAGGGTATGTTGCAATTTTTTTGAAGGACTTTTTCAAGATAAAGGACACTTACATTTTTTTCCAAAGGGAACTTTGGCTTGATTCAAAGTTCTTGAAGGGTATTTTTTCCTTTCAGAAGGGTCATTTGTAAAAAATTTGACAGGGTATTCTAGAGTTCTAAAGGTCCACTTCAAAAAAGATAAAGGGAAATTTTATTTTTCTAAAGGGACACTTTAAATTATTTAAAGGACCTTTTCAAGCTAAATGGTCACTTGTAACTTTTCCAGAGGAATTATTTTAAACATTTTGTTTGAAACAACTTTCCTGAAGGGTATCTTTCTCACAGGAAATGGTCTACTTCAAATTTCCCAAAGGGTATGTGACAACTCTTTTGAAAGGCATTTCAACTTATCCAAAGTGACGTTTTCAAAATTCCAAAATATTAGTTTACAGAAAGGTGGACCATTTCAAAAAATTGAAGGGTATTTTTCCTTTTGAAATATCATTTCAAATAGTTAAAGGACACTTTTAAATCTTCTAAAAGGTTACTTTTAAGAAGATGAAGGGTATGTTTCCTTTTAAAAAGGGTCTCTTTCAATTTTTGAAAGGGTCATTTCAAAGAATCAAAAAGGGCCAAATAGAAAGTCTAAAGGAATTCTTTCAGAGAAATTGTCTGAAGAATTCTTTCAAAAAAATTGAAAAGGTGCCAAAGTCCATTTCCTTTGGGAATTTTGTACATGTAAATTATTTAAGGCATGAAGGACCAAGTGAAAATATGAAAGAAAAGAACAAAAGAGATAAAAGACATAAAAAAATTATTTTGGGAAAGTGTTGAGACAAGAAGTATGAAGAAATCGCCCAAAGGAGTGATGACCTATAAAATGTCAATTTTAGATTATAGACTCTAGCCATTACTTTAAAAGAAAGGCTCAATTGGAACAAAAAGGAAAATATAAAGGTGAAAAATGGCAAGACCTTGAACATCTAGTGCATAATAGGCATAAATAGGAGGTCGATGGTTCATGTTGTTGTACCATTACATAACTTGATGAGCTAGTATAGAGAAACTAACATCAAAATAGAATTTTAGTAGATGGACTCATTTATAGAAAAATGTAGTTTAGAATATCTTGATTCTATTGATGTAACCATGACAAAAACATCTTACAGAATGTAATGTAACTATTTATTTTCATAGGGTGACACATGTCTTAGTGACCCTTGGACTTCTTTTGATTTCTCTACCTCTCAAGGCTATATATGTGTCCTCTTAGCTCATTTTTTGAACCTCTAATAGTTATGGTGAAACTCTAGCCAAATTTGCACTTATAGAACTCTTAAGGAAATAATACAAGTTTTTGCCACTCACATGTTATACTATTATATATTAGTTCAAATTGTGTTGTTCTTGTTTAGTGAGAGTTTATCTTTCCTAACTCGTTATCCTTGATTACCTACCAAATGTATAGAAAGAGTATTGTTATAGGTCCTTGTTAGTATTACTTCTTAAGTGTATAGACATTTTAGAAGTGGTTGAAGACTATATTCCTTTTTGGAATTATCTATTACTCTCTTAGATGTTGAGTGCCTTTTTGATTCTAACATGTGAAACACTGATGTGAAAATGCACAAAGAGTTGTGGGTTTTGTGTGAAAGAAGCTTTGTTGGTCTTTAAGTAGTGTATTTTTTAGTCAAATTGGGAGGACAATATTAATTGGTGCATCACCATTTTGTTTTCTTATTTGTTTTCCTTACTCTTTTCATACACAATTGATATATTAGAGAGAGTTTTGAAGGTGAATCAAGGGGAGCTAGCCCCTAATCTAGATACTCATCTCAACAAAATTTTCACCCATATCAAGAGAGATGATTCCATTTTGTTTCTTGGATGAGGAGAACTGAGCATCTCCTCAAGGGTGCAAATCCAAGTGTTAAAAATATCAATTCATTAAAGAGTACATATAACCAAGTGAGAAAGTGGATGCCTGATTATTGAATTTAATAGATATGGATGACTCAAAGAGTGGATCATTTCTTACTTTTGCATCAAGACCTAGTCAAAAGGTGCTTTTACAAAATGGTAAAGTTTAAAGCATTCAAAATATTTGATATAGTGATTCTATGGGAAAAATCACATGAGAGAAATGACATCATATCAAGTTTGACCCCTTATGGATAGGACCCTACCAGATATCATAGATCTTGGGTAATAATACTTTTAAGTTAAGGGACCTCCAAGATAATGAACTAACATATCCAGTTAATGAGTAGTTATTAAGGCACTAGTTCATGGGTGTAGCATCTAGAGATTTCCCTGAGTAAAAACAAGTGTTGTGGTAGAGGTGAGAGTAGGTTAGAGTTATTAATTTCATAATCAAGCTTCCAATTTTCTATCATTTTCTTTCTTTAGAGTATTTTTATGCTTTTTAGATCAACCTTTCTTATTTTTAGAATTTTACTTTCCTTTAATTTAGTTCCATGTTTTCTAATGTAAATTTCTTTATTTTAGGACAATTAGTTTGAATTATCCTTATATGACCAAGCTAATATCTAATTCACTAAACTCTCATGTATGATTGAATTAATATGTCAAATCTATGAAGAAGGTCCTAAAATAAAGAACAAGTGTGAGTAAAACATAGAATGGAATAATCCAATTTGTTTGTTTGTAGGTTTTACACCTTTGTATCTAATCTTTTTAGAATTTATGCATGAAATAAAAAATTTGGCCATGTTTATATCATAATTGAATACTTATATCAAGCAAGTAATAATTACTCTCATTAATCCATACAATTTTTTTAAAAAAATCTCATTTCTCTAGATCAAATACACCTCTCACATTAATACTTGTTTAAATTAATAACCATTAATGCATATATATTTGGAAAAGACATTCTAATAATTAAATTTTTCATATGTACCATATCATAATGGTTCCTCCCTTACTTATTCTACTAGTATTCTTAAATAAAAAGAGGACCAATGCATCCTAAAGAGTTATCAATAAAACCAAAATAAAATTTAAAGGTGATCAAATACTCACATGATGAAATAAGATCAATGTATCTTGCATCATGAAATTATATGATGGAAGAAATTGAGGAAGGATGAAAAGTATCTCTATTAGGGATATGGATGCCTAACTAGTAGTAAAACAATGGCTACACTTCCCTAGTTTTAATATGCTTCTAATAAATTATAATGAAACCTATAGTTTATTTCAAGTCCTTGATAAAACCCTAAAACCTACACAAATTTTTTCCTTCACATACTTTACACCATAATAAATTTATTTAAATTTTTTTAATTCATAATATGTGTTCATAACTTTTGGTTTTTCTATGTCACGTACTTCAGAAATTTTGTTCTTCACATATTTTGGGTCTTCACATGAAATGTTCATCAGAACCTATGTTCATCAGAACCTGTGTTCATCAGAATTTCTAGATTTTTTGAGTTTTACACTTTGCATATTTTTTATTTCAATTTTTTTTAATGTGACTCTCAAGTCTTCAGAACTTTTGTTTGTAGGATTTGGTTTTCAAAATTTTTGTTCATAATTCTTATTCATGAAGAGAGTTTGGTATTTTTTTGCAATTTTTGTTCTTCATAGCCTTTGTTTTTGAATTTCATGTATTTGAGGCATCACAATAATTTTTTATCCCCTCTCAACAAAATTTTTGACACCTAAATTCTGAAGTAATACCACATGTCACACCTATGTTTGTGAATAATTAATGACAAGGTGACACATGTCCAATGTTATAACATGGCATTTCTCTAAATGTATATAAAGTCTACATGGAATAAAAGAGGAAAAGTTTGAAATAAATGAGTAAAATAAGGTTGGAGACATTAGGAATTAATGGCACATAAACTATAATTAAAGTCTTACACTCAAAAACTATAGCATTAAATTTGGAAAAGACATCATGCCTATTGATATATAATTAACTTAAGAGAATATACACTCCAAAGAGAATTTGAATCCCTAGATATATGTGTTTAATTGAAAACTACTTCTATTAAGAGAATAAAAAATCAAATTTACAATAACATATAGGATTAACAATGGCATCACCATCAAAAGTGTTTATAGGATTATTACCACCATTGATGTTCTCCATTAAGGACTCCACAAAATAGACATAAATTGTCTTTGACTTAAAAGTATTCAATGACCAATTTTAAAATTATAAATCTCTATGTAATGTAATAGAGAATTTATACACCCATTCACATGAATTAAATATAATGGCTAATCATAAGTAGCTAAAGTAGACTTACAACCATTAAAACTCAAACAATTACACTTTGTATCCATAGAGGTTGAAGTGATTCCATGAATTGGCCTACTTTGGGACTTGTTATTCATAGGGAAGATGACTAGAGAAAAATTTCTACACCACTTGAACCATAATATAGTTGTCACTTACATCTTGGGGGATGCTTTCTAAAGATACATACAACTACCCATTTTATATATCACATTCAATGGGTATAGAGTTGAACTATGGAATAAACCTATCATAATAGAGAATATATTAAGGAAATAGATTACTCTTAGAGAGGTGGTGAATCTCAAATCCAAGGAGCCTATGCAAAAAAATAGTTTGATGATGGGAATCCACATTGGGATGGTCCTACTAAATATATTGTATGGTTATAATAACATTCACTTAATCTACCTAGAATAAGCTCTATTACTGGACCTATTGATGACCTTAGATCTCACAATCACCCTAGGTGAAATAATTAGTGCCAAAATATAGGAATATATGTTTAACAATGATAAAATATGCATGGGGGGGCTAATTTTATATGGTGTCACATATGTTATATGTAGTCATCACCGCTATCTACATTCATAACAAATCAATTTGAAACCCTAACATAAATTTCATTAAGAAAAATGTATGTTAATTTTATTCAATCCTATACATTTACATTTACATGAGGAATATCATATGCATATCTAAGAATTTATATCCCAAAGTGTGGAGGGTAATTCATGAAGAACCCTTGATCTGGGTATCATAAAGTATTAGGAAGACACTATGACTAAGGGGGATTACTAGTTAAACTCACATTATATTATAATTATGGTAGTAGGACATAACATATACCCTTTATATCTCCCAAAATATGTTCTATAAAAATTGGTAGAGAATGAAATAGTTGTCCAACTATGGTGGAGCATAGATGAAGACATGAAGTAAATAGAAAGATGTCTTCCATGGGTCTTCCCTAATGATTGGTTACATGTGATACACATATATGAAGAATTTTGGAGAGTTTGTAAAAACTATAGAGTTTTACTTATTCTCATATTTTCCACATAGGGATTGGGATCCTCATGGCCTTATCCAAAAGCATATCTCAAGCCTAGGCATCCCCTACTAGTATAAAACTTATGATCATGACTTTGTATTATTGAATGCAAAGGATGCTTCTAAGGTGATGGAAAGGAAAAGAGTGGTTTAGATGATAGAGGATCATCTAAGAGCTATACAAATATATCCATCCATCATAATTATAGAGGAATATACAAATATTTCACCTCCATATGGATGGGTAACTACAAACTACGGCACCTCTTGGCCTTCCTAATAACCTATCGATAAAGGAACATCCTCCCAACGACCACCCACTATGATGATAGATGTGAAGTAAGAGTAAGGCATGTAAGAAGAGCATATTATGTCAAGTTAATCACAATAAGGGCTTTTCAAAGCTTCACCATAATTTTTGATAAAGGATTTCAAGCTAGAACAAGAGGTGGGGGAAGTGCCTAATGGTACTACATCTTTGGAAGAGAGTAAGAACCAATTTGAATTTATTCCTCTAAATCTAAGGACATAGGTATTCTAATTTATTCCTTAGATCATATTTATATAACCATGGATGTTTCACCTTCCATCACTCAGGAGACTCCTCCCTTTGCTATAAATATAATAATTTATTACAAGAGGAAAGCAAGAGCCCCTTGAGAGCCTCTTATATCAGTAGAGTCTACTATAAATCCATGCATGGAGGCCCCATAAAATGAGTCAGAGGATGAGGATGAAGAATTGATAAGATTTAAAATATCAAGTCTTTAATATATTAAAGGAAAAACACCAATGTAGGCACATAAATCAGGTGAGGTCACCATGACTCCAACCACTACTGATTCACTTCCTTTAGGTCCTATTGTTTCTTAAATTCTATTGGTTACTATAGTCCATGTTACTCACATTATTCTCATTATTATTATTAGTCCCATTATTTCTATAACTCTTGTTGTTCCCATTATTGATTTTTTTTCTTTAGCTCATATGGTTTTTTCTTGCCCTATTACTACTTTAGTTACAATTTACCCTACTTTTAAGTCAAAAAAGTATCATTTTAACAAGACTATGGAAGCCCTTGCTATAAATTAATTTTGTGGGTCTTCCACTCACTTTTTATTACCCATACCTTCATCCAATACAACCCAAGATAATTTTATTTTACCCTCTACCAAATCTAATAATAAAAAGCCTGCATATATTGTCCACCCAATGGATCAATTCAGTGATGTGGATTAGTATAAAATCATCCTTCATTACTAGACTCACTATATATAAAGGCATTAATGTAGTCGTTAGGGGAAATTTTGAATGTAACCATTGTGCAAGACACTCAAGTAGTGGATGTTACATAGTTGGTAATCCCATAATGGGCTACATATTTTGAGGCCCAAGATTCACAAAGTCCTGATTTGACAATAACATAGCTTCCAACTATGAGCTCTATGTTTGATAAATCAATGGAAACTATCCAAAGGGTTAAGAATATTAAAATAGAGGATGACTATGGTAGAGGCTTGGTTTTTGAAAAAAGGTAAGATGTTTTATCACTTTTAAAGAGAAAAAACATGAGACTTGGATGATTTCCATACAATGAGTATTTTAAATCCTATCTTTAGGAAAATATAAAGGTCTTATTTCAACTTCATGAGGGCACTGAATAAGTTAGAAATGAGACAAAACAAGAACTAGAGCAAGTATGATAGTATAAATAAATAGTGTATTTTTTTAGATTAATTGAAAGTGAAGTTCAAAATGTAGCTCTCAAATTATATAATATCTTAGAGACTATTAGTTCAATGAGAGTTGAATTATCTCCTCGTGCTTTTAAAACTTCTCAAATATTTAATTCTTTAAAATAAGATGAAAATAAGATCAATTTTATTATATTATACAACACCAATAAGGAATTTGGCCATTTAGATTTGATGACACCATTGGAATCAGCTAATGGTCTCAATATTATGGTCATCAAGACATCAAATTTCCAAGACTAGGTATTAAGCATGTAATCCTTGATTCCAAAATTAGTAGAGTAGGAAAAATAGGTCTTACAAATTTTGGATGAGTTAAAGTTATCCTAGGTCATAGAACCTAAAGGTAAGATAATAAGTAGGGGAAATTTTGACCAACTACTCCAATAAGCATCTGCCAATTTTTATCAAATTATTTATGGGTGCACACTAAATGAGATTGAAAAAGAAATTTTGTTTTACATTAAGAAGGTTAAAGAGGTAGATATCTTTTGGGTGGATTTAAGATCCACTAAGATTAAGTATGCATGCTTACTAGTGCAAGTCACCAGGGTACATAGGCCCTCACTTCTAAACATGGATATAATAAGGTTGAAACATAACACTGGGTAAAATCATTACCAAGAACTAGAAGTGATTAAATAATCTATGGATGGATCAACTATTTAAACTACACTTCCTAATATAGTCCCTTTAATGATTATGAGTTCAACCATACAACCCCCAATGTGTAGTAAACCTTAGTTTTATTTGGTTTTTTATATATGTATTTTTCATGTAAATTATAAATGGACTAGGACATTTAATATTTTACTAATAAATATTGTAAACATTCACCTGTTGCATCGCTTTGTAAGAATTAAGCTTATTGTGAAGACTTGGTTTTAACTAGTTTTAATGTGCATGCATAATTTACATAAATTAGAACTATCATTCTAATTATTATTAGCATGTAATTTAAGATTTTTCCATGGATATGTAGGATGAGGTGACCCCTCCCAAAATCTATTTATATTTTAATCCTCTTTTTTTCAAAAGGGAGGAGGCTGATTAGAAATTTTATCAATACTGAAAGAAATCTTTTGATTGTCATGAAACTATGTTGATGTCTTTCTCTTTCAATTCTATGTAATTAGTTATGTTTATTTTATTGGTTGGCTGATTCATTAATTTAAAGTGTGAAAAATCTATCGATAATTCCTTCTTATTATTGTTGGTTTATGTTGATATAAGATGTGAAATACCTATTGTATGATTAGTAGATATCATTGATATTTTGTAATTAGGCTTATTGTTTCATTTCTATAAGTGTGTGTAAGTGTCTCCCATGATATAGCTAGCTTAGATACATCTTTGATATGAATGTTAATATTATAAATAAGGGTGTGCAACAATAACTCTAAATAGGAACAACCTTTAATTGATATCTTAGAGTATGTTATATTATCTTTTCCTTTCACTCTTAAATTGTGTTTACATGTGTGTACATAATAGCTTCTATCTACAAGATTAGTTTTAAACACTTTTCCACAAAGAGACCATCCTATAATTATTTGATCTTTATATCACATAACTTTCTTTCCTTCTCTAGCTTTACCTCCTTTTTTGGTGTTTTTTTGTAATCCAACCACTTTAGAATAAAATACATCCATCTAACTTAAATAATTTTTAACTTTATTTTAGGTTTTACTCATCCATTCATACCCATTAAAAACATGCATTTTCATCTTGCTATTTGACAACCTATTTATTCAACTCCTACCTTAGAGTGGAGTTTATCTCCATTCATATCCAAAAATGTTATAGGTTACCATGTTAGATTCTTTGGTGTGCATAAAAACCACATTAATAATCATGTGTAAAAAAGAGGCTTATTTTTTCTATAAATAAGTGATCTTAGGTGTCTCTGATATATTGTGAGACATGGAGAAACTAAATCCCATGTTTAGTTGAATACTATGGTTATGATAATTATAATAAAACCCCTTACATAATGAAGTCTTTAAATAAAACATGTATCCCTTCATAAAATTAATTAAATAGTCTCTAAAAAAATTAGAGATTAAAAATAAAGTAAAATAAAGGCAAAATATTTTTTCATAGGAAAAAAACAAAATTCAATCTAAAATCAAAATAAAAAGCCTTTGTGTTAGTATTTATCTAAGGTGACAAGATAATATTTTCTAATTTTAGATTATTATAAAGTAATAAAATTTTAATCATTATGTTATAGATAATAGCCAAGGTTGAGTACTATATTCTTGTAGTGTTTAGAATTGATATAATTAAACTGAAACCCTAAGCTAAAAATCAACAAGCAACAAGTAGTGTTCTAACTAAAGGGATTTCACCAAAGTGTTTATATTAAAATTAATTTTGAATTAAAATAAAACTTGATTATAAATTCAAAGTATTAAAATATGATATATAATGATATTTAATATAGAATACATTAAAATACAAAGATCTAAAAAAATTATAGAATTTAAAATTTTAAAAAATAGAAAGTATAGTTAAGGTTAGAAAATTATCCTTACAACTAATTTATTTCATGTTGTCTTGATTTTAAATAATTTATAACTATATAAAAAACTTGAAAATATAGATGTATTATAAAATAGTATATTGTTATATATTGGTATAAGTCTGAGGAGGTAGACATGAGCACAACGCATTGTTTTTTGTTACTACAAATTTGTCCTAATAGACTATGTGTTCCAAAGTTTATTAACCTACATAATATTTAATATGTTTCTATGTGGAGCTTCAATTGATGGATATAAAACTTATAAAATCATAAATCTATTCCTACATAATCACTTAACATGAGATCAAATACAAAACATGGGGAAATGGAGGAAGTGGGAATGGCTAAGCTACTCTCAAAAAACCCCTTATTGATTGAGTGTTGCATACATAGCTTAAGGGCCTAAACCCAATATAGTTCTTTCTTTAAATAATATCATATTAATAGAACTAGAAAATTTGATTAAAATATTTGAAAAAAAGATGCCCTCAACCTAAAATAAATAATGTTAAACTTGTCCAAGAATTACAAAATTACATCAAAATCATAATAGATATCTTTATTTAGAAAATAGATGCTCAAAAAAATTAGAAAGAGATATTCCTTGTAATTATTTCTAGATTATTTCAAGTGTGACCCTTGATTTGATTTTATAGAGGTGTATTTCATTTATTTTGATAACTAAACTATTGATATGATTGGAAAATCCATTAGGAATAATGCCATTTTTAAAAGATAGTCATTAGAGTGTAGGAGTCAATTAAACACTAATGGACAGGTGTGTAGTGCACTCCTATCTTCCTAGTGGCTACTTGTCCTAAAATAAAATAGGATTCAAAAATAAAAGTGACACTAAAGTGTCTACTAAATATGGATGAATAGGGAAAAATATAAAAGTCTAGAATATGTTCTAAGTAACTTAAATATTTTGAAGGATTTATTAGAAATTTTAGATTATAAGAATGGTGAATTATCCAAACAAGGTAAAGGTGTCAAGAATAATCATTTTCAAGCATTTATGGGTTAAATTTTAATGTCTACAGAGTGATTAATGTGATTAAGCTCTTTTTTCTACATATATAATCTAGAGATGGCTTGAATAATTGATAATATTTTTTTGACTTGGATATAATAGAATTATGACTTGGCTAAAGGCTAATTTAAGTGATTAGAATCAATTTTTTAAAT
>JARHVA010008645.1:67500-125000 GCA_037957365.1 Torreya grandis
AAATCTAATTTTATTTTTCAATTTATGGTGTTCTTTTGGATGGCATATGCACCTAATATATGTCTCAAGATGAAACTTGGGTATAACAATCATACCAATGTATAGAATGCTCCTTCAAATGTGTGTTTGAATCATATAACTATGAAAATTTTCTAATTTGATATTTTTCAAATGTGGAACACATGTTCCATGACATATCTCTATTGAATCTAGAGAATCTAAGAACTAGTGTTATTATGGAGAACATATTTCCATAACATAGCTCCACTATAATGTATAAATATGAAAAAATTTAAATCCATGCTTCTATGAAAGGGGCATGACTTAGGAAAATATCCACAAAGAACATAATTAAATATTAAAATGTCCACATATAATAATATATGACATGTTCAAATGTCAAAATAGGTAAAAAAAAAATGCACAAGGGCCACAAGTAATATAGCATGTTAAAATTTTCAAACAAATAAGGCAAGAGCAACAAGGAACACACTCAAGGAGGTTTAAAAGGGAAAGTATAAAATCATAATAAACTATTGTAATCATATAATACTAGTCCTTATATATATGTATTATCAATAAATGTTAATTATATATCATATCAAGTACACTTTAAAATATATAAGGATGGGTAAAGGAATGTGTAAGTATAAAATCTCAAACATGATAATGGAAATGATAATAGAATAATGTAAGCTAGGTGTATCATGATCAAGTAAAATGATAACCCCATCTTACTAATGTTGTGATTAGAGGGAATTGTCAATATTCATATGTGTAAATATCTTGTGCCTAGGTATGCTTGTGTCACACTCAAAAGATGCCTAAAACATGTGTGTGTGTGTGTGTGTGTGTGTGTGTGTGTGTGTGTGTGTGTGTGTGTGTGTGTGTGTGTGTGTGTGTGTGTGTGTGTGTGTGTGTGTGTGTAAGGTTAATAATTTAGAAATTAATAATCACAATGGTGATAAATAGATCTATAGTACTCCAATTAATTTTAAAACATGGATAAATAATATTTTAAATTTATAATACTGAGATATGCGAAATATAAAAATTATAGCTATCGATTGATATTAAAATAAATTGAAAACAAGATTAATTAGTTTATTGTATATAAGTAGATATGGGATGAAAAAAGTTGGCAATGGACTAAATAAATATTCTATAATAGTGATTAGATTCTATAATTTTAGATTTTATGGCATCAGCTGCTTTTTTTGGATCTAGATGGTTGCAGTAATGTTGGTGTCTAAGTTGGATGTAGGTGTCTAGTATGGAATAATGACTAGATCTATATGTGACCACTTAGAGTATTTTAGGTTTTTTTTCACCTTTATTTTGATGTTTCATGTTACATGCATAGGTTTTCACTATTTTTCAGATGATTAAACCCTAGCTTCCACACTCTTTGAGTGACTATGATATAAATGGGTTAGTGGGCACATGGTTTTAAGTTTATGCAATGACCCCTCTATATATGGGAACTACCTACATAGAAAACACTTTGAATATGGCCTCAAACTTATGTATTTATCCCCTACATGTTGTTTTATGTGTGCATAAAGATGCAATGTGTGATAAGAAATTACATAAAGTTACCTATCTTATAACATAGAAAGAATAGCTCCTGGGAATCTCCTTTAGTACTTCAAACCTATGGGGATACTTATCTAATGCTTGATATGTAAATATGGAAGAATATGGAAAGTATGATCACTTGAATGTTTCATTGAGTGATTTGGGTAAGTTTCCTGGTGAGCTCCTAGTATTTGCTAGGTCTTTTCTATGTGAGGAATGAATGAAGGATGATGTTATATATATACCATTCCTTTTTGAAAATATATTTCACTAAATCACTTACTCTGACCTTTAAGATACATTTGATTTGTAAATTAGATGAATTTTTGGTACTAGACACTTAGTTTGAAAATAGACACTAGCATTGATGTAGTTGTCTAGCTAAGACATTAGTGTCCAGGAAGTTAGAAAATAAGTACATGTTTAAAACTTGTAGAGAATGATAATATTCAGGTTTATAACATTTTTCATCGTATATAAAGCATGTTAATTGGAATAATAGTGGTTGGACTACTAGATTAGAAATTTGGCACAAAGAGATAGTGAATGTAATCCTTTTGGTATAACTAAGGTTTTATAACTTAAGGTTACAACCATGATAGTTATTTTCCAAGTGTAAAATACTAAGGTGATATACAATTCATATTTAGTTTCTATATTTCCCCCCCTTTGGTATAATAATGAAATTTATAGTTTAAAGGAAACTAATGTGTACCTAAGTGTGTAAAACACACCTTGACTTTACATGAGTTCAACTTGAGTGATTTGATGTTGACTGACCTACAACCAAGATCATGTAATATTATTTAATGAGTAGATATAATTTGGAATTTAAATAATTTGAAATGCTTGATATTTAAGAGAGTAAGGTTAAGAGTACACTTGTGTATTGATGAAACCATCTCTCCTTTTGACAATATGATTTGGAGATATGTTTTCATATAAAGCCTTGGAGTTGAGATTAAAATCATTTGTAAACTTGCAAGTGTGTATATAAAGAAATATTGGAGGACCGCATGCCCCTAACCTTGGTGAAAAGGTGAGATTCTACATGACTATTGAGCATATCTTAATCATGAAACCCCATCATACTTATAACCTAGTGAGTGTGAGTGATCCAATCAAATCATGCTAAATATATAGTTATGCTAGATGATTTAATCGAGTCTAACTTATAATATTGTTATGTTTGAGTGATTTTATCACCTCAACCTTACTAAAAGGTGAAATAACTACTGTAATATATTCTCTCAATAAAGTTTATATAAGTCCATCATGCGTATGGTAACAGTTCATAATAGTATTTGAAATCAAAAAGTTGATTTGTTTTACAATTTAAGGTGCTCTTTCCATGGCATATACACTTCATATATGTTTCAAGCTAAAACATGGGTATAACAATGGTTCTAGTGTATACAATGCTACCACAAATGTTTATCTAAATCATATAACTATGAAATTAGGCCAATTTGAAAAATTTAAAGTGTGGACATGTCCTAGACAATCCCCCACTGAATATCCAAAATCTCAGAACTTTTTAAAGTTCTTAGGGAAGATCAAAACTAAATAGAGAAAGCTAAACACCAAATAATATATTTTAAACACATCAATATTATATTGTATATATTATCTCATATAAAATATTAAAAATATATAAGAAATGAGCTCCTATATTCAAGTTTGTAAGATCCCTATAATCTCTCAACCAAATAATCTCTTGACTAACCAAACACTATATATGAATATATTGTTACTAAAAATATATTTGAGTAATTATAAAACTCTAAAACTTTATTAACATATTATTGTTTAATTAATAATAAATACATTATTAAAAATTAATAATGTGAACATACCTCAACATTCACCCCTTGTGAATATTATTAACCCCTAGTCTACAACCCCTTAATGTGAACATGTAGAAAACAATAATACCATGTATGCACCTATACTCATGATTCAATAATTTTCACTAGACAATCACAATCCTTACTGATGGTTTTACAAATGGCTACCCATCAACCAAAATGGGATGGTTTTCATGTGGATTACCAATAACCACAAATAATGGTTTTATAATTGGATTACCACAAACCATATCATGATATGCAGTATAGTTACTAGCTCTCATCACTATCATATTTTAGAGAAGTTACATTAGAATTATCAATTTAATTATGAAAAATGTGAATATGAATCCATCATCTATTCTTATTAAAACAACTAAAAATAAACACATAACTAAAAATAAAATATGCCACTAAAGCAGAAGT
Source organism: Torreya grandis (assembly GCA_037957365.1). Classification (NCBI taxonomy): domain Eukaryota; kingdom Viridiplantae; phylum Streptophyta; class Pinopsida; order Cupressales; family Taxaceae; genus Torreya; species Torreya grandis. The sequence goes on from JARHVA010008645.1 coordinate 71,352, forward strand.
GGCCCCATCACTAGTGGTTAATGAGAGGCTATGAAACCTCCAACCTCCATTTCCTCCATCCTCTAGCATGTGAAGCTTCTTACTCAATAAATTGGGTCAACATATACTTTGATGGTTTTGATAGGTTCTTTATTACCTAATTCCATAGAAAATGGAACTCCCTCCCCCCCATAATCTGGACATCATGTAAAAGGAATAAAGCATCCGTGAGGCAGTATTTTTTATTTTTACAATTTTTAAAATGACTTTATATGACATAGAATGACCTAAAAATTTGGACTCTTGACAACATGACTTAATATTATTTATTGATAGAAAAATAAATTTTTTATTTTTTGACTCATTTTTTATTTTAACTGTAGACTTTCAAAAATAAAAATAAGAGTCTTGACAAAACAACCCATTTGTTGACACATTTGAATTTTTTTATTTTGATAATTAAAAATCCAATTACATATTGGATTTATAAAAATAAAACTAAACACTAACACAAAAAATTGGCTAACATATAAACTAAAGATTTTAAAAAATAGTCTATTAACATATACCAAATTTGACTCAATAATAAAACAACTTTTGACTAACCTTAAGAATGAAGACTTAAAACTATAATACATGAAAATGCCATGGATTTTATTTACAAACTTTTTGAAATCATTGTTAGGATAACTAACTTTATTGGAAGAAGAGCATGGATATTTTCACAATTACCAATCACTTCACACATAACATAAAAAATATATGGTCACCAAGAATACAATAAGATGCCAAGCTAAGCAGGATCAATGTGAGCCAAGATAAAATGAGATCTGAGGTTGATTTTGATGGCTAAGACATTCATATGTAAGTCTTATAATTATTCAAGTTTTTTACATAGATCCATAGGAAGCTTGAAAAGGATGTAAATTGAGACAAATATCTAGAGCTTACTAACTTAGTTGAATGGAGTCAAACACACCATCATTTTTTATAAATATGTGAGTTGAGATAGTAATGCCAATGTGTTTAAGACAAATTGTGTTAGATGAGATACCAATGGAGGAAGTAAATATAATAAAACAAAGCAACAATCCATAGTGTTTGATAGATTATTAGATGATTTAATAATATAGAATGGAAAAATTCTTATGTTTATCTTCACACACAGGCAATACCCATAGGCAAATTTGACTTACTATAAGGAGAACATCCATAATTTTCAATAGATCTATGAGTGATCAAATATTTCCACTTGTGGGTGAAAATCTTAATCTATTGAGGTCATATATGAGGCTATACAAAGCTCCTTAAAACATTAATGACTGGAAAAAATAACTCCAACAAGGTGGACTGCATCCTTTAATGAGCAATGACTCTTAGTAAAGATTGAAAATTTTTGACAAACTCTAATTTAAACACCCCCTTGCTTTGATATAGGATCTTTGGGAAGATCAAAGCTACACAGAGAAATCCAAACACTAGATAATATATTTCAAACACAATAATATTATATTGTCTATATTATTTCATACAGAAGATTAAAAATATAGAGGAAATGATTTTCTTATATTTAGGATGGTAAGATCCATATAATCCCTCAATCAAATAATATCCTGACTAACTAAACACTATATATGAATATATTGTTACTAAAAATATATTTAAGTAACTAGCAAACTATAAAACTCTATTAATGTATTATTGTTTAATTAATAATAATTAAATTATTATAAATTATGTTTCCATAACATGCCCCCACTATAATATATAGATGTTAAATACTAAATAAGTGTGTAGATCATGACGTTTTTGCATGACTCTACTAAAATCTAAAACTATAAAGGTATGGAATCCATGCCTCTATGACATGACCCCATTGATAAGTGCCCCCTTCCCCTCTCCTTCCCCCGCCACCAATCCTAATTTTGAGGTCAGAGGAAGTGGAAATAGGTAGTTACCTTACCTCAAAAGGATAAGATAAATGTATAATCTATGTATGGATCATGTAGCATATAAGATTAGCATGTCTAAGTATATATATTAATGAGGTACATAGTATGTGACTACATCAAGTAATAAGATATATGATGTAAATCATGGCAACATCTAGAGAGTAAAAATAAAAGTTTAGCAAGCAATCAAGCACACATATAAGAGCACTTAAAAGTAAGACAAAAGGAAATAGTCCAATGAGACCTCATGCAAGGGCCATGTTCAAATGTTACACAATCATAGGGAAATGACTTATTAAAAATCCCATGAAGCATATAGATACTTGTTCAAATGTATACATACAATAATCAATGACATACAAATGTTGAAATAGGCAAACATAGGTACAGGGGCTGAAAGCAATGGAACATATTCAAATGCTAAAACAATCAATACCATGCAAGATAATAACAATCAAGAAACATGATCAAAGAAAAAAAAATGAAAGAATGGAATCATAAGAAACCAACTTAAGTATATCATACTAATCACAATATATATGTGTTATAATAATAAAAAATTAAATACATAACATATAAAGTACATTGTGAGAGATATAGGCAAGGTTAAAGGCATGTGTAAGTATATAAGCTCAAACATGATAATGTAAATGATCATATAATAATGTAACCTAGCAATATTGTGATCAAATAAGTATATGCCCCCAAAATACTAATGAAATGAGTAGATAGAAGGCCTAACACCCATATGCATATATATCATGTGTCTTGGTATGCTTTTATCACACTCAAAATATGTGTGAATCATATGTGTTTATATATAAATAAAATATATGTTATCTACCAACATGGAACCAATCGACATAGATGGCAAGGAGCTAATAAGATATGGAAATGCTAAATATTTTTTAATTTTTTGTTATTATTATTTTTTAGTTAATATATTTATATAAGTGCATAATGTTCATTAGGTTTTTGAGATGTTTTCCTTTAAGGCTATTGGTGTGGTACATGCCCTTTCCTAGTTTTTCTATAATTGTAAATGGTTCCAACCAATTTGGTTTCAACTTTCATTTCTTGTCTTTTTTTTACATTAGTGTTCTTTTGATTTTATTTTAGTATCAGATCACCCACATTGAACTCACATGACCAAAACTTTTTATTTTATATGCTCACTTAACACAATATTGATAGACTTGTTAGTGTTCAGTATCTTGTATGCATTTTGCACCCAGCTATTCTAATTGATGAAATCACTTTTCATAGTATTCATTATCATATATAATATATTTGAGTGAAATTGTAAGGAAGGTATTTCAAGTTTAATTATTAAAATTTCCTATGTATGATAAACCAAATAATAAGGTGTATCATGAGTAGGTGTATGAACACTAATGTGGTATGCCCATAAATCATACACCATTTTTTGGTGCTATTTTATGTTGTATCATTCAACCATTTTTTAAAGTATTCTAACAATAATTTTTTTGATACTTATGTGTATAAATTACCCTATGGATAATATGATTTATAAAAGGTATGTTATATCATGTATTTGATGCAAAATGGTTTCACTATTTTATTTTTAAATTATGATCAATTACCAGTAATAATAGTTGATAGTATTCCAAAGCAAGAAATAATGTTGATCATCAAAAACATGTATATGTTGTCCCCTATGATAAAATTGGATCTACCTCCACATACCTTTTAAAATATTAATTAGATATGATTATAAATTTGTGTCCATCTATGGATATAGGGTTTATTTTTCTAATTAGATCAAACCCCTATAATGCAGAAGGTCGTGGTGATACAATTGGTTGTAATTTGTGGGATGGTGCATGATTTAAATTACTATATTTTTAGCATTGTAAAAATAATTTGTAATGCTTAATACATTCTTTTTTCATGGTAATATAATAATAACCTTAGCATATTAATTTTTGGGACATGGCCTTGCCATTGAAATTCCATCACACTCACTATCATGCATTTCTAAGAGTATTGTTTGGGCTTTCTCTTTACTTAAACATTGAAGTAATTATCCATTAAAAATTTATTTGAATATATAATTCTTAATCATAACATAATTAATTACTTCTCATTATAATTTATGTTTATAACTATATGTAAGGTGATCTAGTATATAAGTCCTATTTAAGAAATTATAGATGTCATAATACCATTATGTATTCATAGAGCTGTGAGTAATAGAAAAAACTAAAAAGGCATCCATTTGATATAAATAAATGTAAAGACTTTATAGTTTTCATATGCTAAAGTTTATGGAATCATAATTAATGTCAGAAGGCATCAAAGATTATATACTATCTATGCACCTACATGGAGGTTATTTTTGCATGAAAAACTATCAATAGAGAATGTATCAAATGTTTCTTTTAGTTGATCCAAGATTTATTTGTATGGAATTAAATTCACTTATTTGGTTTGGTAATTATTTTTAAAATAATTAAAAATAAATTAAGAGTCACCAAATAAATTAAGGTTATTGATTTGAAGTGTCTGTGATACTGATAATTTGATTATTAAGGCCTTATATTTTATTGTATTATTTGTTAAGATAAAGTTAATCTATAAGATAATGACATGTATTCACCCTTGGGGGTGGAAAATATGATACCTACACCCACTCTTATCCTACATTTGGAGTGATTGAAAAAAAAATCAATGTATTTAAAATTACATTATATGCCTCAAACTCATCATAAAAAGCTTGGGTAATTAGGAAAGGATCACGAAATGGAGATACAACTAATCGATCAACTACAAATTTACCTTTTATTATTTTTTCAGATATAAAATTGAGATAAAATTATGAAATATTAATCACCCATTAGGTAATGTAGCCCATTAGGTGGGTTTTATTCATAATAAACTTTAATGGATCTTCTTTAATAGTAAGAAGTAGTGTCAATTTTTGTGTAGGAAAGACTAGTGATAGACATAATTTTACCATTGATATTTATTTACACTCATAATCAACCAATTGATGAGTGATGTAATAGATTGAATGTTCATTATGATCATCATATTGTGATAAGAAGGCCTTGAGGTCCTCATGAGTGGTTGAGATATAAATAAGTAATGGTCTATCTAGTATAGGCAGTATGAGCACTGGTGTGTCTTCTAAATATTATTTGGTAACATATCAAACTTTTTTTTGAAAAATGTCACCCCATTTGAATTTTGTCTCCTTTTTTATGAAATACATGAAAGGATTTTTTTTATCAACCAATTGAGAGATGAAACATCAAATGGATTTAAATCTTCCTTGGAAACCTCATAACTACCTTAGGTTAGTTATCAGTGAGATTTAAATAATAGATTTTGCTTATTTTGGATCAACCTTGATGCTTTGATCTAAAATTATGTATCTTAGGATCTTTCCAAAGAATACCCAAAAACACATTTTTTGGATTCAATCACACATTGAATTTTTATAATTTTTTGAAATAGTTGTCATAAATCAGTAACATGATATTATCGATGTTTTGATTATGTGATTAAATCATCAACATATTATTTAATGGTTTCATTAATGAAATCATGAAAAAATGTGTGTCATTTCCCTTTGGTAGGTAGTTCTAACATTTTTGAGTCTGAAAGGCATGACAATATAACAAAATGTACCTTAGGGAGTATTAAATATCATCTTTTCCTAATCTACTAGATTGATCTTTATTTGGTTCTATCCAAAAATCCATCCATAAATGAAAAAATTCATATGCAATAGTAGGATTGATTCTTATCAATTTTAGGCAATGGAAATTCATCTTTTAACAAATTTTGTTTAAGTCATGGTAATTAGTGCACATTGGATGTTTCCATAGGCATGGTAAAAGGTATAATGTTAAAAACCCAATTGGAATGTGCAATAGCTCTTATGAATCCTAAATCTAATATTTTTTCAATCTCATCTTATACCAATAAAGTAAATTTAGGATACATTTTGTGAATCTTTTGTTTCACATTTTTTGCATCTAGATAGAGTAAAATATTGTGTATTGTAATTGATGGGTCTATCCCAGGCATATCTAAGTAATCCCAAGTAAATAATTATGTAAAATCATGTAGAACTTGTTAATAGTTTTTTTTCATCCTCTTGCATCATTGTATCATTGTATCCATAGTTATAATATATTATTTCTTCATTTATAAAAATGGATTATTCTACAATAAATGGTGTAGTAGGAATAATATTAGGTGCATCATGTTGGACATTGGTAGAATTATTCTCACAAAATTAAACATGAGTGTTTGTGGCATGAATAAAATTATTTATAGGATTAAAGGAAAGGATACCCTCATATGCCCCCAAGTACTCTAGTAATGAATCATCATTTGAGAACTTGTTTAATGTCAAAAATTTTAGAAAAGCATTTTCATCAATGAAATGAGATTTTAAAAATATGAGATCTATAGTATAAATAGGTACATGCATATATTCTAATTTTTCCTTTGGAAAATAATGATCATTATTATTGTTTTATTTATGACTTGAAAATATTTTTAAAAATCTCAAGCCTTGCCAATTTGTATTATTTTCAAGAGAGATGGGCTAGGATATACCCTGACCATTTTTTCCCAACCCCTATCCTTTGCACCAATATTTTAATAAATATCAAGAACTAAATTCATGGTGATGTAATTATGGTGTAGGATTATTCATTTATTGGACCATCACACAATTCTTAAAGGGATCAATATCCATTGGACATGTGTAAATAAATCCCTAGTGGATGAATTTTAGGCATGTATACAAAGTAGATGGGACCACATACGTTACATGTATCTAAGTTTATCTCAAAAGTATGTTAAAATTTAAATCATTTGGAATAACTTGGCATAAATTAAGTAATGTATGGGTTCCTACATTATTATGCAATGTTATTTACCCTAATATATGGCATGAAATGTTATCAAATCCCCTTATTCTCATTCTTGAAGATTCTAAGTCTTTATCCCTAATTCCAAGTAAGGAAAGAAAATATATGTTAAATATGTTGAGGCCCAAACCATTATAATTTAGTACCCTCTTTATTATATTATTACATTCACATGCCTTAATGTATAATGGTAAAAAATTATTTATAAGATTTCAAGGTGGTAATACTTCTTGTTCAAAGGATTTATAATTCTCAATTGATTAGATCGAGCTTAATACCGACGTCACATATGGTGGCTCCACATTACTTGGTAGTACGGTCATGTGTTATGCATCTAAAATGACATCCTTGTAATGGATAAAATGATGTAATAAGTCTAAGAGTGAGGTTTTAGTAGTAACATCACTGGAGCAAGTTATATCATTGTAGGGAGAACATGGTTTTTTCATGCATTCCCTTTGGCATTTTGTGGTAACAAGTTGGATTTCATTGAAAATGTTATAAAAATAAGAGGTATGAAAATATGTATGTGATTTGAAGTGATAATATTTGGGACCCCTTTAGTGTTTTATTAATTTCATCATCTATGAAACATAATAGGTAAAAACTATTATGATATATTAATAAATGAACTAAGAGATATTTCCATGTTGAACATGAAATTTTAGAAAAGGAATTTTTTTTTTTAAATTTTTGGATAACACAGAAAGATAAGAAACCAAATTCTATAAGAAAAATATAAAACCCTAATCCATATAGGGTTTTGAGACCAATGGTCAAGTTTACCAAATGTTTAACCCTAAATTTTGATGTGTGATCTCATCTAGGGTTAAGAATATATAAATAAATAATCACAAGGGTGATAAAAAATATATATAACATGTTAATTAATTTTTACACCTAGATAAATAATATTATATATTTTTAATACATAGATATTCCAAAAATAGAAAGTACAACTATCAATTAATATTGAAATAAATTAAAAACAAGAGTACTTAACTAGTTTACTATGCACATGTAGATATAGGCTTAAGAAATCTATAATTGGACTAAATTATAATTCTAAAATAGTCATAATATTATAAAATTTTGCATTGTGTTGCCTTAGATGCATGCATTAAATTCGGATAGTTACGTTGACATTGGTGTCTAAGTTGGACATAAGTGTTGAGTATAAAATAGCAATTAGATTTGGATGCAACCATTTAGACCAATTTCAGTTTTTTCCACATTTATTTTTGTGTGTTCATATTTTCATGCATAGGTTCCCTCTTTGTCAAATAATCAAACCCTAGCTTCATCACCCTTGAAGTTGCTATTGGAAAAATGTGTTCATGGGTAGACAATGTCAAACTGCCCCAAAGATTCCTCTATTAGTGGTAAGTATCTACATAACCAATATTTGGAGAGAGCCTCAAACTTATGTATTTATTCCCTACATATTGGCTTTTGTGTGCATAAGGATGCAATGTATGATAAGCAAGTACATAAAGTGACATGTCTTGTAACTTGGTAAATATGGCTCATGGGATGCTCCTTTAGTACTTCAAACTTATGGAGATACTAATAATATGACTAATATATAAATATGGATGAATAGGTCAAGTTTTCTTACTTAAATTATTAATTAAGTGCTTTTGGTAAGTTTCCTTATGAGTTCCCAATATTTTAGAGGTATTTTTAAGGTAAGTAATGAATAAAGGTTGATCTTATATATATACCAATCCCTTTTGAAAATATATCAAACTAAAGCACTTAAGATGACCTCTAGGATAAATTTCATTTTCAAATTAGATGAATTTTAGGCACTAGACACTTAGTTTCAAAATGGACACTAGCATCTATGCAAGGGTCTAGCTAGGATGCAAGTGTTTGAGAAGCTAGAAAATATGTATATGTTAAAAAATTGTAAAGAGTGATAATATTCAAGTTTATAAAAAAATTAATAGTATAGAAGGCCTAGTCATTATAATAATAGTGGACAAACTAAGAGATAAGTTATTTTCCATAAAGAGATAGTGAACATAAGCCTTTCAATAGCAGGAAGGTCTTAGAACTAAATGGTACAACCATGATAGGTATTTTCCAAGTGTATAAGACTGAGGTGTTATATAATTCATATTTAGTGTTTAAAGTATATATAAATAAATGATATGTTATACACCAACATGTAAATAATATCATATATTCCAATGAGCTAATAAAATATGTAAATATTGAATATTTTTGGATTATTTGATATTTTCAATAATTTTAAGAATATTTGATTTTTTTTGTATTTGTATTAATATTTTATGTTTTCAACCTTAGTTTGAATCATTTGAATTTTTAGAATTATTTTAGATAGATGAAAATGGTGCATGGCTTGTTTCTTTTTATTATTTATTTTTGAAGTAGAAGAATGATTGTTATCATGCAGAATATGGATTAATTTGCCCTATTGAGAAAAAAAAATACCTTGCTGATTTTGGTTATTTTTTCTTCCATTTGGTATAACCAAATGGATCCTACTGTGAATGCATATTGAGAATATTTTTTCATAACCCAAACCATTGTTTGGATCATTTTAGGACCATAAGTGATTGGTATTTTTATGTTACCCAAGGAATCTTTCCAACTTCTTTTATGTTGTAAGTAATTTATATCAAAGCCAATTTTCTGCAACCATCTTACATTGTAGGTTGTTTTTTCTTATGTTGGATCAACATAATTATTTTATATGTAAGAACCACCCATGAATAATGTGGTTGTTATGCTTTATTGGTGTGGATGATTTTTTATTTGTACAACTTGAGGTTTATTTTTTTGGATGAGTATATGATATTGGTCCCATATTTATTAATTATTATAAATATCCTATATTAATGTGAGTAATGCCACACATTTAATCATAACATTCATTTGGTACCTTATCTTCCTCATTTATATGTGGAATATAAAGTTTGTATTTGGAATTATTTATGTTAAGTTTTTTTGAATGCATGAGTATGAATGATGAATAGCTATGAATATTTGAGTATAAGTAGGTAAATGATTAATATTTTTTATTTAATGTTAATTCCATTAATGGTGGAGAAAAACCTCTACTAAAGATGAATTATAATTCCAAATTTGAGGGTCTAATTGTTATAGCATATGATGTACTTTTAAATTAAATAAGATAATACTAAATGGATTCATAATCATGTTGTTTGAAATTGTGAAAATTTTCTAATGTAAGTCTATGCACTTTGTGTATATTAAAATTCAAAAATAAGATACCCTCTAATTGTGAAAAATTAGCTAATGAACCTTTAGTTAAGCTATAAAACCAATTATGAGCTTCATTGGTGATACTCATATGAAAGGATTTTTGAACAAGTTTGTCATTTTTAATGTAATGACCAAAAATTGTATATATTTAATAATGTGATTAAAGGGATATTTATAATGATCAAAAAAATTTAATTGTTATAATTTAAAACCTTGTGGATAAGTATATTCAAGTATACATTATGTAATTAGTTTATTATGAAACGAGTTAATATTTGTGTTATCATTATGGTGGGACATTTGAATTTAATGTATATAAACTTCTCTTTAAATCTCTATAATATAACTCATCATGGACATGGTATCATGACTAGGCATGGTGGTGTTTGTAAAAGGTGTTATCATTGGTTCTTATCGACCACCTCTTTTAAGGTTAGGAATTTTAGTATTATCAATCTAATGAATAATAAGTGTAAACTCAAAATCATTGAATTTAGGATATTTTGGTAATGGGATTGGATCTTGAAATTTTGGAACCTTTTGGCCTATCCTTTGATAATTCATTTACCTTTGGTAATTATATAACAATTGAAATTTTAGGTGTCTTTGTTAAGGTTTATTATTTTGGAACATTGGGGGATTTTTCCACTTTAGGTTTTTCATGAACCCTTATTCATTATGGATTAATGTTGTTGGGAAAATATTCCATGATAAATTTATTTACCTTTCAAAAAAATTTGATATAAAATGAAGGAAAAAGATAAACATCACCCTCATTCAGGGGTTTATTAATTTCAAATGTTGGAATGATAAGAGTTTAAATCAATGTAATTTAAATAAAATCTCCTTTATAACTAGTTTTAAAATCAACCATGATATCTTTATGGATTAAGCAAAAGTTAACATGATCAAAGTAAGGAACATTTTGCTCATGTGTAGTCAATTTTATTGTAGAAGATAAAGGTGCATGAGGAGCATTATCAGATGGCCTAATTTTTTGGTGGCTAATATCATGGGATAAATAATTCTTATAAGTTATGGGTGAATAATGGGTTCACTATGGTAGTTATTAGGATGATGTAGGTGTCTAGTATGGAATAATGACTAGATCTAGATGTCACCACCTCGAGCTTTCTAGGTTTTTAGTCTCCTCTCTTCTAGTGTGTTTAGATCATGTACATAGGTTTTTTATATTTTTTAAATTATCAAACCCTATATTCCTCAACCTTTGAGTGAATATGGAAAAAAAAGGTTAATGGGTACGTAGTGTTGAGCTACCCTAAGAAACCCACTATTAATTAGTGTTTCCTACATAGCCAATACTCTGAAGAGGGCCTCATATTATATATTTATTCCCTATGTGTTGGCTTGTGTGTTCATAAGGATGAAATGTGTGATAAGTAAGTACATAGAGTGACCTAGCTTCTAACTTGGCAAATATGGCTCATGGATGTTTCTTTAGTACTTCAGACTTGTGAGGATACTACTCCTATTTTTAATATGGAAATATGGATGAATAGGGAAAATTTTCTCACTTGAATGTTGTAGTTAGTGATTTTTGTATGTTTCCTTGTGAGTTATTGGTTTTTACTAAGTCTTTTCTATGTGAGGAATGAATGATGGTTGATATTTTATATATACCAATCCCTCTTGAAAATATCTTGCACTAAAGCACTTAGGATGACCATTAGGATACATTTCATTTACAAATTAGATGACTTTTTTGTACTATATAATTATTTATAAAAGGGATGCTTATGTTAACATAGACATTTGGTTGGGATGCAAATGTTTGGGAAGTTAAAATATAGGTATAGGTCAAAAACTAGTAGAGAAGGATAATGATCAGGTTTATAGCATTTTTTATATTATAAAAGGCTTGGTCCTTAGAATAACAGTGGTCAGACCAAGAGATAATAGATTTAGGAATAAGAAATATTAAATGCAATCCTTTAAACAATGAGGTCTTAAAATTGAAGGTTAAAAACATGATAGGTAATTTACAAGTGTATAAGATAGATGTTATATAATTTAGATTTAGTTTCTATAATTTATAGCAATCCAAAAGGTGAAAAACTTACACTACCTATCCTATAAATGTATACCAATTTATAATGGAGGGTTTAAGTTTAAAAAATATTCATTGTTAAGGGAAAAGATAGGATCAAACCATAAGGATAACATCAATTATCATTTCCTTCTTGTATAGATAAATTTTATCCTATGAAGGGTGATGTTTGATTTTAGAAATATCAACTTATTTTTTTTGAAAGAAATATATGATTAGAGATGTTTTAGTGATTAATAACATTTCTATAGGTGTAAAACAATAACTTTAGAAGGGATGGGTCCATATATGTAATAAATATAAAGTGAGGAAGTGAAATAATACCAATTTAAGTGCTCAAGTTAATAAAATTTAAAGTAGGCCAAAACTAATATTATCAAGTATTGATTGCCAAAGTTGAATGTCTACATTTTCCCTCACTTTAATATAAAAATGAAATTATTGTAGTTAAAGGAAAGATATAACTAAGTTTGTACAACATACTTTTACTTTTAGTGGATATTTTATTTTTGTATGGTACTTTAACTTAAAAAACCTTGCAATAGTTCATGAATCAATCATTTTGTTCATTTGAAATTTAAAAAAAATTGAACTTTGAAAATTGAGGAATTGAAAAGAGAGCAAGGTAATAATACACTTGTATTTGTAAAACCAATGTTGATTTTATAACTAAGCTTAAATATTATGCTTCCTTGAATCATTGGATAATTGGTGATTCTCATGAAACACTTAGATAAAATTAGTTCCTTTTTTGAACCAACATCAAATTAAGGGTGATCAAGGCCCAATTTGAAATAGTAAATAAGTCCACAGATAATTTCAAAGAACATTTGATAGGAAAGGATTTTTATAAGGTAAATAATATTGAATATACTAAGAATTTCACCCTAATTTCCACAATTAACTCAATTTAACTCACTCTCACCATTATCACAACACATTTTTAGGATGTTTATCAGATGGGTGTGAAGAGTACCTTTCTTCAAAATGACCTTAAAGAGGAAATATATATGGATAAACCAAAAGGATTTATGGAAGATTCATTTGTTTTAAAACTTTATAATCTATATAAGGCCTCAAATAATCTCCTTGAAATTGGTATGATAAGATGGAGACCTTTTTCTTTTGATTTGGTTCACTAGATGCCATTATGATTCAAACGTCTACATTTTGTGGTAGGATGATTCATTGTTGATTCTAGTTCTCTATGTGTCTAACCTATTGATCATAAGGAGTTCATCATCCACCGTCATAATATTGAAAACTAATTTGACTGATACATTCTCAATTAATGACTTGGGATTGTTGCACTACTTCTTCAAGCTTGAAATTTCTCAGTCTAACTATAGGATCACTATTCATAATACAAATATGCTTTATATTTACATACATGGCTTAATATTGATGAGAATAAGCTATATCTAACTATAATATATATCTAACTTATTTTATATGTTGTGTGATGTTTGAGTATGATTCTTCATCTCCTTTGGTTTATGCTACCTCATATTAACAACTTGTTGGTAATCTCATATACCTTATGCAAAATAGACCTAATATTTCATATGTAGTAGGTATGGTGTCTAGATTCATATAAAAAAATGAGATACACGAAATAGTATCTAAATATATTCTCCACTACATTCATGATACTCATAGTTTTAGGATTCACTATGGAGCAAACATCAAAATTGATTTGATTGGTTATACATATTCAAACTGGGTTAGTGATATTAAGAATTGTAAATTTACTTTAGTGTATAGTTTTACCCTCATTTCACATTCAATTATATGGTCAAGAAAGAGTTAGAATGATATTGCTTTATATAAAATAGAGGTATAATACATAGTATCTATTAATGTTGCCATTGATTTTGGCTTCAAGGGATTCTCATTGAGTTTGGTATCTAGTTTTGATGACCAATAATCATCTTCTTATGTAAAAAACATAATCTATATCTAAAATGATTTGGTCATCCATAAACATATCAAACATATCAATATTTGAATGAATTTCATTTAGGATCTCATTTATGAGTGGGTCATTGATCTCAGCTACATCTAGACAATGGAGCAAATTGTTGATATATTCACCAAACCCTTTATTGAGAGGAAGTATATTCATTTTAAGGCTCTTATTAGGGTTTATGAAGTTAAATTTTCTTCCTCCTTTGTGGGATCATCTCTATGTACTTAGGTACCTCATCAAGCCTTTGTTATAGGACCTAATTCTTCTACCCACCTAAATTATGCTTTGGGGGGTGTTAGTGTAGGATTTTTGCCACTATGTGGTTTTAACTACATGGTCTATTATCTTTCATACGTTAATAATTTGTCATTATGTAAAATGTACTTTAAGTCTTTTTTGAATTATGGGTTGCTTTAATTATCCTTTTAGCTGACATAATTCTTAACTATATAACGTACCTTTCAATAAATGTTAATGCAACTTTTTATTTTGAAGAAAAGCTTCTTAGTCTTCTGAGTTGTTCTTCATATTTCACTAATCCATATAGATTTATCCTCATGCATTAGACCTTATCTAGTGTATACTTTATTATTACCTATTTGACATGTTTAACCCTAAAAATAAATTGGAGGGAAAGAGAAACATGTCGATTAATGTTAAGGATTATGAGGAGGAAATGATATCAACAAATAAAAACCTAAAATTTGGAAAGGCATGTGTAGTGGAATAAGAAATGATATTTTTCAAGCTATGTTAATAATATGATGATATGATGGAATGGAATTATGAGGACCTAATTGGATATGATATAAATATCATAAACATATAATCAATCTTGAGCCAAATGTCACACTATTTAGATAGAAGAAAAGTCATATAAAACCTAAGGTTAAACTTTTAATTGGATTGGAGTTATATAAGTTAATTGAGGATTATATTATATACCAAATAAAACATTATACTTTGATTACAAACTTAGTGTCTATCTAAAAAAATGGGGATACATGCATCTTTGTCAACTTTAGAGATTTGAACAAGGCCTCATTAAAAAAACATTATATTCTACCCTTCATGGACCAAATATTGAAAACAATGGTTGGATCTAAAATATTTTTAATGTTGGATGGATTGTCTAGCTTTAATTATGTTTAGGTAAATGACAAGGATCAATACAAAAATAATTTCACTACCAAATTGGGAACTTATGTTTATCAAAAGATTCCATTTAGTCTAACGAACATAGGTGAAACCTTCCAAATATATATTGATAGACATTTTAATGGGATGATCAAATAATTAGTCTTGATATATCTCAATGACATCAAAATATTCTCTAAGAAAAATGAAGATCACTTATCCCATTGACAAAGAATATTTAAAATATGTAGAGAATTTGGTGTATCCCAAAACCTAAAAAAACCATTTTTATTGTTGTTCAAGGCAAAATATGGATCACATCATATCCAATATGTCTTGACAATCGATCCAGAAAGAGTCTCAACTATTATGATTTATAAATTATAATATCACAAAAAGGATCTCAAATATCTCATTGGAAATATTAACTTCATAGGGAAGTTCATAGTATAATTTTTAATCCTAGTTAAACCTATTACTCTTATTCTAAATAAGGATGCATTATTCAAATTGGCTTTATAATAAATAAATAGTTTTAAGCAAATAAAAAGATCAATTGCTACAACCTTAGTGTAGATTGATCTAGTATTGGATAAACCCTTCATCATATATGCATATGGTCATGAGGGTAGTATTTTAGTAGAATTGACCCATAATAATAGTTAGGATTTTGATCAAATAATTGCAGTTATGACTCAAACATTGAAATATTATGATACTAGGTATTGTCTCATTCAAAGGAAAACATGTGATTTAATGAAATTATTACAAAAATTTAGACATCTCCTTTCAAAAAATCAAATTCAAACCCATTTAATTTAGTTATATATTAAATAATATATAATCATAGGATAAATTAGTGATAAGAGGTCTGAATGGATAACCAAAATCATAGAATATGACATTCAAATTAGCTCCACCAAATTGGTAAGTGGTAGAGCCTCATGTCAACATTTGGATCAATAATTGGTAGAAGAATAGGAGAATGTATATTTATTTAAATAAACAATTGATGCTGAAAAGGAGTAATCTTGAAAATACAAACCCAAATAGGTTCACCAATTAAATTATTATCTCAAGATAAGATGCTATCATGTGGGTCATCATAGAGCTAAAATAAGACACTATAGGCTCCAAATTATTCATTTCTATCAATCAATTAATTATTATTTAGAAAAATCTTGATGGAGTAGAAATTTTTTGGTGGAGTCTAACTCTTAGGTATAGAACTAGACCATGTTGAAAATGTACTAGAATAATTTCATAAAAGATTTGATAAAAGACATTGCTTTTCATTGACCAAAACTAAAAATATCATGTGATCAGGTTATTACTAAAACTAAATGTCTGATGATACCCAAAATTGGTTAAAAAATGAAGAGAATGCTTATTTTTCATGGGAAAGAAAAGGAAGGCAAAAATCTAATTAAAAAAAAGTCAATATATCAACCATTTCCCTAATGGGTCCTATACTTCATAGGAAAGATAAACCTACCATCTATTAAGGGACACAAGTGGATGATCATAGATACTAACTATTTTAAAAGATGGACTGAGGCAATTGCACTAATAGAAGCCATTGAGGTAGATATTTTAACATGTTTTGACATTCATAACACTATCATCACTAATAATGCTAAAGCATTTATGGAGACCAAAGTTGTTAATTATTTCAAACAAAATAGAGATTATACTATTATAAATATTAAAATTTACAATAGTATTCAAAAAAATAAGGTGGTAGAGAGTACACCATTATGACAAAATATGTCAAGCCTAGGAGCAAGAACAAAAAACAAACTTGGCCCAGCCTAGGAGAAAAAATACAAATAACTAATCACAACCTAGGATAAATCTATAACATCAAAAAAGACTAAGAAATATTAGAAAAAATGATAGAAGAAGAGGGGTCTTTATCAAGTAGATCACCTCAAATGGAACTCAAGAGATCCTTGCCTCTATTGATAGGGTCCCAACTAGAATTATATTATGGTGATCACCTTCCTCTTAAGATTTTATGTCTTGGTTTGTGTGATGGGGTGAAATAATCAAGGCCAACCATGTAAATCATTTGTTTGGAGGTGATTTTTATCCACCCTAAGAATTACCAAGTGGATAACTCCATATTTTTTGGATTTTAAGAGGTATAAATCCCCACCCATGAGCCCATAGATAATAGGAAGGTAGAGATCCCCATTCTCTACACTGAGGTATGGTAGGAGCATTCCAACACTAAAAATAACTAGTATTGATTAAAAGAGTACCAATGAGACAAGACATGTAAAAATATAACCCTCTAGGGACTACTACTACCTCTTGGCAATGAGTTCTAAGGTGGGGCAGGAGGCACACAAGAAACATTGTAAGGGGAATCCCTTAGTGGTGAAGCAAATACTGAAGATAATAATTATCCATACTACATTATTGGTTTGAACTTGAATATGAATAATCACACTAGAAAAAACCATAGACTTATTATAGATATAAAGGTGAATGTCAATAATAAAATTATGGAATAAAAATGAGTTCTTTTATTTACATAACAAAAATAGTATTTTCACTCTAAAATCATGCTAAACATGGGTTAATTTAGAGGGAATCTTAGGACTATCACAAAGGAGAATATGAAACCATATAAACGGTTCTATTAGAAAGGGCTTGAATTAATTTTGGATCCAATACTAGGCACCTTGAGACTTAGTAAAAAATTATAAAAAGTGCATGAAAGTCTCTAGGTTCTTGTAAATGGGAATTGAGGAGTCACTACACCAAGTTAAACTAATATTATATGAATAGGAAGTCATTCATAAAATAAACACCAAAAAAATGAGAAAGCTTAGGTTTAATACAAGAAGATCAAATAGTTTGAAAATGTCTCTAATAGACTAACAGGGGTGAGTGAATATCCTATATGGCATTGAGCTTATCGAACATAAGAAAATTAAGTGAGATCCATTCATACCCTTTGTGAGTAGTGTAATTTTGGAAATGGGTGTCAAATTTTTGAGAATGGGATATCAACATAAATTTCCAATCCTTACAATAAGGGTGTGAAGAGGAGATAGTGATTTTGTCAATAAAATTAGCTAGGACACCCTTGATAATATCATTTAAGGATTACTTATACATAGAGGAAAACTTATATTAAAATTTGAATTTTTCTAGAGAAATTTAAAAACAAAAGATATTGGAAAAAGATATTGCACTATATGAATTACTCTTCAAAATAACTTGAGAGAATGTATCCATGACTCCTCTATAAGAGGGACAACATGATAATTAATAATAGGGGACAACCAAAGATGATTTTGGTTTATATAAATACCATCTTAAAAACCCAATACATTCCATAAAATAAAGGTTTAACTTTTTACCAAGATTTAGAAATAATATTAATGAAAAATGACCCCTAAGGGAATGGGCTGGCAAAATTCTTAAATAAAACTTGATTTGTATCATGAAAAAAATCATAGAGTAGAATTAGAAACAATGGAACATAAAGTTTAAAGTAACATTATGGGTGGAAAAGATAACACAAACTTAGGATATTTAGAATTATCCCTTTATCTTTGTCTATGGTAGAGTAAAGATTACTAATTGAAACTAAGATGCATGCCCTTAAGTATGCACATCAAATATAGATATAACATAATGATGTAATAATAGTAAATATGTATGAATTAGTGTAACTTGAAGAAATTATGGAGATAACTAGGAATAAATTCATGCAAAATTGATATATTATGAATAAATTTATTGACCAGAAAGCCAGTGCTCAAAATTTTTGACAAGGATATTATATCCTAAAATGGTATGAGGACAAGGCCAAACACATAATGCATACAAGATTTGATAGTATCTGAAGTGACCTATATCAAGTTGTTAGAAATGGAATAGGTAATGACTTGGAAAAGTAAATGTTAAATGGATTAATACTACAAATACTAGTCAATGGGATACATCTCAAGGATTACCCATAGATTGTGAAAGCCCCTTTTGTAAATATGTAAAAATTCCTTCTTTGTTTTGTTTTTAGTTTGTATATAGTTTATATCCCATTATTCTTATGGGATGTTTCATTCCTTATCATGTACCACAAATTCAAGATCTTTTTAAAAATTTGGGATTATGTTATTATATGTTGATATTACTCCTCTTGGTTAGGTTTGTAAAGCTTTAATTTAGGCAATACTTTTGATTCCTTTAGATCATTTTATCCTTTCTAAAATCAACAATTTGAGGTATTTAGGTAAGTTACCATGTTAAAATCCCTTTGGACATTTGATCTTTAGAGGATTAATATTTTTATGTGTTTAAATTAAATGGGTAATAATAGTAAAAAATATTAGAAGTGATATGTGGGTCCCAATAATCTCTCTTTTTAGAGGAAGATTTTGTTGCTAAAAAACTTACTCAGAAGATACATTGGAATTGTTTGAAACACATATCTAATCAAAAGGTGGAGTAATGAGGCATTTTATTCTATGAATAAACAACATAGTATAATATCTAAATCATACCAAAAAACCTAGATGATTGAACAAGGTCAATATATATCTAAGGAAGGGAAGCCTCCATGATAAAAAGGGAAATGATTGTGAAAAAGGATTTCTAAAGTTGTGACTTAAAAAGTATGATCCAAATATATATTAAAGGTATTAACTACTATCTAATAAATAGAAGGAAAAAAATAAGAAGTTTTAGAACATTTAATTCTAAGTGGGATTAATTGACCCTTACCCTTGGTATTAATTAACTAAACAATAATATATTATTTATTACCATGAGGTGGAAACCTCATGAACATAAATATTAGAGTTATAATTATTTAATTATTACAAAATTTTAAATAAATTTATTAATTGGGATGGATGGACCCATTAATTTTAAAATGGTTACCTCCCTTGGTATTTCATTATAAATAGGGTTTTACCTTTATTTCAAAACCAACCTGTGAATATGAGAAGTAGTTAGAGGTTGAAGAATTGTATTGGGTATAGAGTTTAGTTTCTCAATTCTCTGAATAATCATCAGTAATTGGAATTTTTACCTCTTTTTGGTTTTCCAATGATAAATTATTGTCTTGTATAAATTGATCTATGTTCATTGTTATGTGCTTTGTTTATTAAATTCATACCTACACCCATCCTATATATATATATATATATATATGCTTAGGATGGGTGTATAAATTGATCTATGTTCATTGTTATGTGTTTTGTTTATTAAATTCATACCTACACCCATCCTAAGCATATATATATATATGTATGTATGTATGTATATATATATGTATGTATATATATATATATATATATATACTTAGGATGGGTGTAGGTATGCATTTAATAAACAAAGCACATAACAATGAACATAGATCAATTTATACAAGACAATAATTTATCATTGGAAAACCAAAAAGAGGTATATATATATATATATATATATATATATATATATATATATATATATATATATATATATATATATATATATATATATATATATATATATATATATATATATATATATATATATATATATATATATATATGCATAGGATGGATGTAGGTATGAATTTAATAAACAAAGCACATAACATTGAACATAGATCAATTTATACAAGACAATAATTTATCATTGGAAAACCAAAAAGAGGTAAAAATTCCCATTACTGATGATTATTTAGAGAATTGAGAAACTAAACTCTATACCCTAATTGCCTATCAATTATTTCATGGAATTAGAGAAAGTGGGGTGTATTTAATTGCTAATAATATTACATTGAGTCTAATATAAATAATTTATTTTTTTTCAATCTCGAGGAGGTGGTGTATGACATTGGAAAAAAAATTGTGTTACAATTCCATTTTGCTTCGTTGTTGATTCTGTGGAGTCAAATCTCTACCTATAATTTTCATTCAATTTTTTAATATCTCCATTCAATAATTTTTTTTTTGGGAATATTTATCTTGATTGGACATGGTTGTATGGAATTAACGCAAGTGAAAAATTAAATAAAATTATATTTTGAATATTTAGTGCTTGGATCTCTCTCATGAGGGGTCAAATTTCCTTATTTTGGTTTATAATCACTCCAACACCTAATTAAAGCTTCAAATAACTATTATTTAAATATATTATTTTTACATAAATACCATTATATGGCTTTTTGGCATTGTAAAATTCAAAAATATTGTTTTTGCCTTTAAAATTGTTTTATTAAGGTTTTAGTTGCATTGTTGTAAAGTTTCAAGGCCTTTTAAAATTTTCAAACCTTGAGAAAGCCATTCAAATATCTTGAAAATATTTTATATCCACCTATGGTTCCTCTTTAATAATTTAAAATTCAAACAATAGTTCTTGGTCATAAAAATTAAATTTTGAAAGCTTGATTTGCTCTGTGGCAAGACTCTTAGAAGGTTGGCAAATTTTCATGTAGTTTGGTGATCTATTCAAGCTACTATGTGCACTAATGCATCTATAGGGGCACCATATATCTACTTGGAACATGATAAATGTATGTAAATAAACATTTTATTTTATGATTTTTTCAAATTTAGTTTATTTATTTATTTTAATTTGTGTGCCAACTTGTCACATGTTAAAAACATGTCGACTTATTTCGACATTTAGCCTAATAAATGTTTTTTCAAACATATTCATATAACTAATCAATACATATATTTTTGACCATTTTAAACACATATAAATGGTCCATTTTATGTTTTAGAAACTTTTATTTTTAATTTTATAACATTTTTAATAATAGTGTCTATATGGTTATTCTAAGTATGAATCTTTCGACACCTAGTTTAGTGTAACCCTAATTAATTTTTTTTCATTATTTGGAATATAAATTATGTATTTAAGTAAATTTTCATGTGTGGTTCAATTTATTTTTGAAAATATTTCAAAAACTCATTAAAAGTTTTTTTATTAACAATTATGCTTACACTAGTGTATTTTTGTGACACTTGCAACACATTATTTTATCACAATATTTTGTAATTTTATTAATTTTTATAGAATTATATTAAAAAATTATTATCTGTTTGCACTTTAAATTTTTTTTAATATCAAATAAAGTTAAAATTCATACTACAAATATATATTTTAAGCATTTGGTTATTATATTATTTAAATGAAAGTTATGGCTCTGCCTCATTTTTCCTTAGATAAATCCTAAATGATTAATGGAAATAACTATAATATATAAAAATTCATGTTAAATTTGAATTTATGGCCAAAAATTTATCTAATGTTTTTGTGATTAAAAATACCCATACTATATGACATGTGACCCTTGAGCTTAAAAATACATTTCAACAAAAATCATAGGAATCCATGTCTATTATCTTTCAAAGTGTTTAGATAAATTCTTTCTCCACATTGGTAATTAGTAGTCTCTTAATGATCCTTTGAAACTCCTTTTATCGATACATGAGGGCTCTTGTCTCTCAAATATTATTAAGTTAATCCTTAAATTTCTAACTACACCTATGAAAGGTGATGAAAAGGTTATGAATTTTCTTGTTAAAATTAAGAACATTAAAGTTTAGTTAGATGGTTGTAACTATAATTTGATTCAAGATCAACTAATTTATTTTATCATTCAATTAAATATTCATGATAATTTGATAAATTTAATTTTTATTTTAAATTTTAAGTATCAAACTAAGCAAGATATCCATGGCCTTACCACCTTGTCTCCTTTTCTAATTCAAGAAGAATAAGTAATGATTGATTTTGATTCTAAAGAGAATGCCACTCAGTCACTTTTCACCTTAAATAATGTTTGTGATAATAATAACCATAAATCTAACTCTAATTCTAGTTTTAATAATAATAAATATGATAGTAATAATCATAAACCTAAGTTTAATGGGAATTGTAATATGTGTAGTAATTTTGGTCATAGAAGGGAAACTTTTTATAAAAAAAGATAGAGTTAAAAATAAATCTTGTAAAAATAACAAATGGAAGAAATCTAATAAAGAATAGAAGAATCAAAACCCTAATTAAGATAACAATTAGGATTATATAGGTTGTTGTATATACTTCAAATAAAAATGAATGAATTTTAAATAGTGTTCCATCACACCATACGACTTGACTATCTAATACTCTATATGATTATAGAGATATCTTTGAAAATATTTACGTAGGAGATAATTTAGTTTTAGAAGTGACTAATCAAAGAAACACAATTTTTTTAAATATTGTTATTAATGATGTTTTATAAATATGAAAGTTTAAAAATAACTTGTTATCTTGTTCACAACTTAGTATTGATAATTTTATTGTAACATTACTTAAATATAGCTGGTCTATTAGAAACTAATCTGGTCTTTGATTATTGAAGTGATTCAAAAATGTGATTTATACATTTTCTTTCCTTCTTTTCTATGTTTTATCTCATCACATAGTATGAATGAATCTCAATTATGGCATGAAATATTATGACATGTTAGTTTTATAAGTTTATATCATATGTCTATAAATATTCTTGTTATTAGTTTTTTTATAATTTACTTTACTAATAATTCTATTGATACCTCTTTGAACTTGTTTATTTCAATCTCATATATGTTTGATTGGATGATGACATTTCATGCTAAAATTACCTATATTTTATGTATGAGAGGTTATTCAGAAATATTTTGTTGAAGCATATTAAAATTTTAAATTTTTTATAAGACTCAAATTATAAAATGAGTGATTACTAATAAGATATCTAACATTTTGCTTAACTTAGTATCATATTATTTTTAAATTATAGTATGCACATTCCATGATAATTGGGGGCACTTATATTGTCAATATTATAGATGTTCAATAATTAATTGCATATAATAATTTATGTTTCTTCACTAACTTTGTAATCAAAGTGGTGAATTTGTTTGCCTAGAATATGACTTGATTTTCTAAATATATTTTACCATTTAAAAACATGTCATATTTTTATGTATTTGGTTATTGTGATGCTAACCATATTATGCTATCATGAATCTATTTTTGCATGAGTTTAAGTTTTGTGTAGGTGCATAATGCCAAAAATATATATATATTACATTTCATACAAATTATATCCAATATAAAGTCCTGAATGGTGATATAGATCTATAGTTCTATCCTATGGTTGAACTAGTTACATATATCTTCATAGAGCCACTTGATACTACCATGTTTTTTATATTTTTGTGCAATTTTGGGCCTCTTAGAGTTGATATTGATGGTGAATGTGTATGAAAATTCCACTTCTTAATGGCCATATGTTTCATCTTCTTCTCTATAATTATTATCATTATAAATCATATAAACTTTTTGTGAAAGTTATGTTATTGTAAACTTCATGTGAAAGTTTTACTTTTATATCCAATATAGAAAACCATACCTTGTAATGGAGGTCTTTATGTTATAAAAGGATCTAAATATGCTTAGATAATTATTCATGAGAAACTGTGAGATGTAGTCTCATTATCATGCTAGCCTAAACTTACTTTTGAGTATTTTATGAATTATAATGCCTTTTGTTTTAAAATTTGATGTTTGGCATGATGAAAGTTTTTAAATCCCTCAATTATGTACATAGTATAATACTTTTTGTATGATGACTATGACATTTATCCCTACTTAGCATAAAGTGAGAGTTTTAGAACATTTAATTTAAAGTGGGCTTAATCAACCATTAGCCTTAATACTAATTAAATTAAAAATAATATATTATTTATTACCATTAGTTAGAAACCTCATGATAATAAATATTAGAGTTATAATTATTTAATTATTACCAATTTTTAATTAAATTGTTTTATTGAGATGGATGGACCCATTACTTCTACATTGGTTACCTCCCTTAGCATTTCATTATAAATAGGGTTTTACCCCTACTGTGAAACCAACCCGTTAATATGAGAAGTGAGAGGTTGAAGAATTGTATTGGGTATAGAGTTGATTTTCTCAATTATTTTAATAATCATGATTAATGTGTTTTTCTACACCTCTTTGAGGTTTTCCCATGATAAATTAATGTGTTGCATTCATTATTATGAGTTTTCCTTATTAAATTCATACCTAGATTCATCCTATGCATTTTTATATATATTACCTATTAATTATTTCAAGAAGGAGAAAGGTACTTCATGTAGATAACATTTAGTCACTTGTTTACATATAATGAATTATAAGCACAAAATATAGTGATACCCACTCCTTTTGTTTTTGTTTCTAATGCCACTAGATTTTTGAATGAGATAGATTACCATAAATAAAACCTTGCCCTAACATATCCTTAAATTTACACCTCAAATCAAGCATCATATTTCATCCCATAAAAAAATTAAATCCCCCTAAGGCTATTGACTTCTCTAAAAATACATTTGACACAAATTTGAATAAAAGTAAGGCTAACTAAAAACTCAAAGAAGAAGTCTTCCAAGTTTTTTCCAAACTATCTAGTGAATGATACCCAAACACACATAGTAATTGGCCCTCAAAACACCTAATGACAAACATGTATCAATTCTCTGAGCTAATATTTTACTTTGTAAAATGTTATGCACCAAAACAAGGCTGGGGAAGCCCATCTTAGAGAAAAAACGTTTTTGAGGTCGATGCGATGTGAAATAAGAAGATGATTATTCTCAAGGATCCAAAGACCCACATCACAAAAATTAAAATTTGGATGCTTATTGGGACAATAAATGAGATAATCTCATGATTTAAAACAAGGTTCTAGATATTCCTATAAAATGATATCCTAAACTACCTATCTAGTTAGGTAATTTTAATGCATTTGCATATGATGTCATAAGTATGGTTGTATCCATTTTTTTTTATGATTAATATGGTGATTTGGATGTCCCTTTTCTATAATTCTATACTGGAGTAAGTGTGAGTCCCTCACATGACCCAAAAATACTTGATTGCGCTGAAATTATTACCAGTCATATTTATTACCACTAGGTGGCCTAAAACATAAACCAAAAGTTCATATAACCTTCCATGATTTCATATATGACTACTTATCAAAATGGTGAAATACTACCTCAAATTTATTTGGATATAAAATATAGTCTATGTAATTTACAACTAGTTAGTGCATGTACCCATAGTCTTAAGTGTTCAGCTAAGAGCTCCTACTATAACTTTATTGATATCTTCCTAGTCCCTATGTTAGTTGTTATAAATCATAAAACTCTGGTAATATTCCATAAATATTGAAAATATATTTTAAACTCAAATAAACTATGGGACTATTTATTTTTTGACAACATGACCATTTTTAGGCTATGGGGTTTCAAGCACTAGGTTTTAAAGTTGCCATTTTATATTCCAAAAATAATATTCTTTATGGATTTTTTGAGGTAGGTCGATATGATTTTCCAAATAATGGTAATTTAAAATTTAAAAAAAAATTGTATACACTACCTTACAACATAATTAACATTACTCTCAAAAAAATAAAGAGGGCTATTATGTTGGAAGACAAGTTGAAATATCTTGGTTTGAAATTAAATTTGAATTTTTAGACCTATGATCTGGCGAGGGCATTTTACCAATGGTTTATTTTAAGTACAACCATAGTGGAATTCAATCATGATTTCAAGGTTGAATATGACCAAGATAAAATTCATCTTAAGGGAATAGAGTTAGAGATAAAGGAAGATAGCTCATAGACCATTTCTTCATAGTGACTATCTCTTCTAAAACTTTGGTAGACATTTTATATAGAGGTAAGAGATTATAAACCTTCCTATATACATAAAATAATTTCAAAATTTATCAATTACTCATGTTTTTTCTCTTGCAAGAACCCATCAAGTCTCAATATTTATGATTTCACACCTTAAAGGGTGCACTAATAAAGGGGTGGGTAGACCATTGGTGCTTCACATGATTATTGTCCCCTATACCACCACTTTTGATATATACAACAATCTTCTAGAAACTTCCCTAAGCCTTATCTCCTTTGTTGAACACTCATCCAATCATTTCACTACTTTACTTAACCCCTTATTAAGACTTAAAACCCTTTTGATAGTTTATGTTACACTATCATACCCATCGACCATGTATTCAAATCCATGTGACACGCTAAGGGTCTAGGTCAAGTAGAAACCTAATTTGTTTTATCAATAATGATATAAAGTTGATTGGGCTAACCCTTTCAACAAAACTTTTGGAAAGGTTTATTGTTGGATTCAACTATATATAAACATCCATTTCTCTCATTTATTGAGAAAAGAATAAGAATAATATGTTATGATTTTGTTTATCCACATTTCTACTTGAGGAGCATAGCTTAGGGTTTTAATACTTTATTTGGTGATATGGATCTTTTCTTGTGGACAAGTATTTTGGATACATAGAGAAGTTGTGTAGCCTAGAGCTAACTTACCCTTATCATCCTTACATACCAAAACAAGCTCTTAAAAATCACCTTAACCAAGGGAGATACTTAAGATTGGTAGGTTCATCCTCAAAGGTAAGTATTCATACCTTTATTATTCCTTTATAAGAGTAGATAGATTAACATTTATACTTCTCTCCCATGCATTATGATTTCATATACATTGACTTGATTAT
This sequence comes from Torreya grandis, assembly GCA_037957365.1. Lineage (NCBI taxonomy): Eukaryota > Viridiplantae > Streptophyta > Pinopsida > Cupressales > Taxaceae > Torreya > Torreya grandis. Next base: position 99,213 of record JARHVA010008645.1, read on the forward strand.
AGATCTTATTGCATGTTTAATTTTTATGTTTATTACCCCTTTTTGTGACATAAGCTTTGGAAATCACTATATTAGACTTTAATTTACTTGTCATTTACATTATGAATATGAAAACATATGACCTATCTAGGGTTATCACATAGTCTTCCTTGACTAGAGACTTTTAAACCCTCTCTAATAATGTTTTTTTGGTAAGATATCCCTTGGTTTGGTCAATTATATCCATCTTGGTTATGACATAAAATATATAATGTATCAAAAATTAGAAGTTTAAGTAGGATTTATCTTCTTCAAGCTAGGATTGGTTAATACACTAGTATATTTTTCTTTGTATACATTATGGTGAACCTGATGTGGATCAAACCCTTGTAGGTTTTTGTTTTGCACTTTAATTTTTTCATCATATTACTTTTTTATATTATTCAATACTATATAAAACTAGTTGGTATAGTTTTAATAGTCTGTGCATAGGTTTAACATAGCATCTCTAAAAAATTATTATGTTTTATTTATTCAGGTTTTCTCTAAATACAAGTGAATGGATTGATTAGTTTGGAATATTCTTATTTTTCTATTTAATATTTACATACATATTTGAACCAGTCATCTCTATTCATAATTATCTTCTTTCATCATGTAGGTATGTAAACATAGTTGATCCAGTCTAATCCATTCACAACTTTTTTTAGCATATACATTTTGTAAACTCCATCAAACTAGTTGACTCTATTAGCAGAATTTTTGAATTAGCGATCTAAAATCACAACATAAGATTTTACAATATAAATATTTTCAAGACCATTAAGGTCCATTATCTCTCTCTATCATTTCATTTCTTCATTTTTAGTACTATTTTTCACAATTTTATATTCTATAAAATTACATCCCTATAACTAATTGTGTCAACCTATTTGACATAGTTTTATAGAGTATCTTCTATGTAAAAGACATAGTTGACCCATTTGACTATTTTCTTTCATATCTTACTTCAATATAAAAATAAATACCTAGTTTACTCTATTCTATAATATTTACATATAGTGTCACCTAACCTATCTCTGTACTCTTTTCAATCAAGGAATTAACCTCTCTTTGATAGTAGTTAATTCATCTTTATTTTCAATTGCTTTCATGTTATAGTAACAAACATAGATTAATTATGTGGTTTTTTAAAATTAATTATTTATTCACACTATTTTTATCTTTTTCACAAACTTCCAAATCATTTTAAATTCAAAAATCATTAAACATTTATCTTTCCAAGGTTTACCTACTTGGATTTCATCACCTAGGGGAAGCTTGACTTGGTTTTTTGGCCAAGTATAAACACGTGGTTAATGGTATTTATTGGTAAATCACCTGACAACCTTATCATTTTAGGATTGTGAAGTGATGGGTTAGGCCCCAATACCAAGCTAGTACCATCACCAATATAGATCCATTTCAGTCTAAACATCCTGAAAGTAACCTTAGATTGCTTTCTAGTTCATCATTATAGATAACTCCCTATCACATTAAAATAAAACTTAATTATAACTTAATAACACTTATGATGACCAAATAGTTAGTATTTACTTTCAAGTTTATAATTTCTCTTTGATCATTGTAAGTTTTATTGCAAAACATTCATTATCCAATGTTGATGCAAGGTTTGTGATGTGTGTTCTAATTACATCTAGTCCCATTGATCCAATTTCTTATGGGATTAATTTAATTTACTTAGATATTATCTTCAAAAACATTTCTCTATTTTAGAACATTGTTTTTTATATCAACACAGTCTCTTACAAGCTATTTAGACTCTCTACCTATAGTGCACATTCTACCTATCTAATTATGTCTCTTTGTTTCCCTATTTAGTCCCTTGTCTAAGTACACAGTCAAATTTTATGACTACATCTTATTTATTGGAATGTTCCCTATTTATCAATACATAATTGACCTATATGTCTATGTTCTCTTTTAATTTGTTTTATTCCCTATTTTATAGAAGACAATCGATTAGTTTGATTTTGTCTCCTATTTTCTAACTTTTCTTTTTAATCCCCATTTCATCCTCCTTTTATCATAATGAATTTATTATTTGAGTAAAATATAGATTTTAATTAAAAACATGATTAATCTTACCTATCCCAATATGTTTTCCCAAAAAAACCTATGGCTTCCACTTTAAACAAAAGTAATGTGTGATTTTCCACTCACACTGCTAATTATAAGACTCCTCATTCATAATTAGTTCATAATCCTCCTATATCTTTAGAAGAATTAGAGTGTGAAATATTATTCTTCATTAATTAATTTCCTCAGCAAAGAGAGAAGGACCCTTAAACTATATATGATCTAATGATAGGTACTAAAATAGAAGAACCTCTCTCACCCTTGCCTACATTCTCTCAAGGATTTTGTGGTGAAATTTATTTCCTTCTCAACCTTTCCTTTCTATTTTTACTCCTTCACACACCATGACCTCTTATTTTATGAAATATTCAACCTCTATGCTAAGTATATCCACTAACATGGTAGGATCAACATCTAGTGCGCCTTTTCTAAAGACCCTTCTCCTCAATCATGCCATTAGTGCATCATATGATACCAATTCTAATAGTTATTATTTTTATTTCAATGTTAACCCTTTCACTAGCATAACTTTTTCTACTCATTCCAATCATGTTGATATATCTTCCTTTTCTACCAATGATTCTCATGAAAGTAGTGTCTTGCATGCCACTACTCAGAGTACAACCCAAGCCACTAATATAAATACTAATGCTTTGCATGCCACACACACTAGTCAAAATACTACCCAAACTCATCAAATATTATTAAAAACTCTCAATCAAATGAACACTTTTCAAACTAATAATCCAAACTAAATGATACATATGCAAAATCATCTCATTCACCTTCAAAATCAACCTCAATATGTCCTATGGAGAATGTAAAATCCAAATCCCCCCATCCCACTTAGGTATTCCCATGGAAACCTCATTCCTCAGCCAACCCTCATTAATAAAATGATCAAAACATCTCCAAAATGAACCTATTATACCTCAAATTACCAATATAGACATAGGAGGTATGACACCTACCTCATTCTTACATTACATTTAGAAACATTTTGTAATCTCTATAAATATTGATTCAAAATTAATACCTTTTGTAACACCAAATATTAACTAAAAACCTTTTGTGAATATTATTTATATTGGTAAAATAAAATAATCCCATTCTTTTGCTAGCTTGGAAGATCTAGTTAACTCCCTAGTATAAGAGTTTCAAACTAGTCATTTCCTTGAGAATACTTTGGCTCCTTTCATCAATTGTAAGTAAATTAAAATTAAAAAACACAATCTCTCATCAAATTATAGAATAACATGTCTACTAAATGTGATCATAACATGTTAGATGATAATATCTTTCATATATTCACTAGATCTCTCTACCCCTATTTGCAATATTGGGTTAGGACTCTTTCTCCAAGAAATTTGGAAGAATCCCTCAACTAAGTTAAATGCCAAGATTTTATTATGCACTAATTTGAACCATCCCAACCTCATGTGGTCACCCTCATCCTCATTAAAAATAAAAATCATCATGATAATGATGATTTCACCAATACTTATGAAATTATTTACAATATTCAAACCATTACTCCCAACAACATTGTGGGGCATGCTCCCCCTTCGAACAACACCCTTAATCCTATTTTTCCCTAAACAAATACCATCAACATTCACAAACCATTATCCTTATCCAAGATTCAAAATCATCTTCCAAAGCCTCTATAATGATATTTTTACCCCATTCATCTTATGAAATTATGGTATGATCCAAAAAAATTCTATTGTTTCATGCAGGTTGGGGCTACTCTCACGAGACTTGTAGACAATCATGTAAGCTATATATGGATTTTATTCTTGGACCAAACTTTGATAATTAATACCTCATTCATAACTTCTAAAAATCATATGACATATCCTTTAAATATCATGAAATACAAAATAAAAATCAAGCTTTCAAACCAATATAATGTTTATCTGTCCATATATAAATATCCTCTTCCTAATCATCAAGATTGCAATGACAAGCATATTCCTTCCATAGACAATGTTGAAAGTATTATAAACCTCCTTAATAAATAAAATGTGGAAAATATGACTAATATGTGAAGGTTATTTGCTTATATTGATTCTACACCAACACACATGCACCAACCATCCCAAACATTTCACGTCATCCAAGAATCTTCTCCATCTCATCTCATAGATTTGGGGAAAGAGGACCTTATATATTTCCAAGAACCCCTTCCAACATATCAATTAGATAATACCTCTCACACTATCTCTACCATTCCTCTAATATATATAGCCATTGATAACATTTCATATCCTTCTAATAATATTTCTTCACCTCAATCACAATAAATACCTATATCTACTATCCCACCATCTTAAGACAATTAACCTATTTGTCCTCAAACTAAAACAACTACATTTTACCAGTATAAGTTTGAATGCAATTACAATCCTCCTTCCTAATATCTCCTACAACATTATGTGCCTTTATCTAGTAATCCCCCCATGGGTTATGATGAATGGGACCCCTTAGTGGAACTTTCTCATCTCCCATATAAAATAACTTTTATTGAACTAATGCAAACTTCCCACTATCAATGAAATTTCTGAATGCAATTATTATTTGAAATGAACATCCCTCATCTTCCCTTGAAAGGATGTTAATCCACCTTATCTATATATTAATATAGTATATTAAAATAATGAGAAGAAATGTCTATACACATTGAGGAAAAAATGAACACCTCTCTTTCCCTTAAGTTTCCTATTGCTTCCATGATTCAATATGATATTATTATTCCTGTGGATGATCCTCCACTATTTATTATCATCCAAACATGTGATATCCAAGTTAAGCATGCTCTAATTGACGAGGGTTCAGTTACATGCATCACCTCCCTCAACTTCATTAAAACTCTTGGATAATTTGAGTGTAATATCAAGTCCACATGATGTGCACGTCAAGGTTATGATAGAATTAAAATACATCCTTTATATTGCATGTGGATTCTTATTACCATTCTTCCTATCACTATTCATGTGAAAGTTATGATATTTAACTTTCCCCATTATTATAACATCTTACTTGGTAAACCTTGGACTCATTGCATGAGGGTTTTCACCTCATCTACCTACTAATTTATTTAATTTACCTATAATGGTGATCTCTACAATATTTAAGGAGACACAAACCATTAGAATTTTGTATAATTCAAATAATTTGGATTCTTTAGAATTATAACCCTTGAACCATTACATACTATCCCATTTTGGTAACCTTAACATTTCAATTATCTTATCAATTCTACCCAAGGTTATCATGGTCACCCTAAACTCACAAGAGATATACCACCTAACCTCCTATATTTTGATGGTGATGAGACAGGTGGAATAAACATCAAGATAAAAACTTTGGATCTCTCCCCTTATTTCATCACCCAACTTCCAACATCCTTTAAACTGTGGTCCCATCAACCTCCTATTGATAATATGCCTATGGTCTTATCCAAAACTAGACATTTTATTCATCATATGACCTATGATAAAAATATCATACATACCTATACCATCAACCTACATACACTTGATTATTATGATGTTTATACTTTAGATGATCCATTTCTAGGAGGACTTGTCTACACTAGGATGCTGAGATTATTCTCTATTTTACTTATTTATTTTAGTCTTTCCATTTGTCTTATTATAGTCCTTATTTTATAGTTCCTAATTATATTATTCTTCTTATTTTTTGTAGGGTAGAGATTGAGTAATTGAAGAGTACATCTATAATTCTAAAAAATCCCATTAGAATCATGCTCATGGATCATACTATGATTGATCCTTATTATTTTTCTAGATACTAGGATCCTTCTAGCTTGCTTCCCCTATAGATGTTAGCTACTCCTCTTAAGCCTTCTACACATCCTACTTCACCGTTAGTTGAGTCTAGTATGGTTCCTACTCCCATTATACCTTTAGCTAAGCATAATCCTATATCTTATTATGTTCTTCCTTCAAACAAGCCGAGCCTAGTCTCTACACCATCCCAACTTTACCTTGGTGATGGCCTTATTCCTTTATTGTAATTTTATTCTTTTCCTACCTAATGGGATGATCAACCTTACTATAATTCTCACAAATTTACTAGTCATTGGACTGAAGATTAATATTTATACCAACCTTCCCTATCTTTCACTTATACCTCTTCCATTAATAAACCCCCAAAGTCTACTAATAAGTGTATTTGTTGCTTCGATGGTAATTATAATCATTATTCCACCCATTATCAAAATCTTCAAAAATATATTGACATATTGCATCCTACCTTTCCCCAGCCCAAAACTAGGATATACCTCATTCCAAATTGTTACTAGAGTATATCCCTAAAAAGGGGGATATATATTATCTTTGTAATTAATACAATACCCATCATACCAATCATTACCACATTCTCTAACTGTGTCTTCATGGTCACCTTATGATTATTCATGCACCTACTATTCTTCCTCCCATAGGTAGTCCATGTAATAAGGTTCCTCATTCTTCCCTTGTGGTTCCTTCTTCTCCTATGGTTCCTTCTTCACCTGTGTCTCATTCCCCACCTTTGGCTCCTTCTCCATTTGTGGTTCCACCTTCTTATCCCATAGATACCATTTTATTCATGCATCGATTCCCCTTTTTGGGTATTCTATACATAAGATTCCTTATGAGCATGATCCTTTAGCTATGCCTAAATTTTTTATTTAGGATATTTTAAATAAATACTTTTCACATCCTTCTCTAAGGATATATGAGAATGTAGTCACTTTTATGATCTAGCTTCATAATGATATTTCAGATGTTATGGATAATATTCGTAGATAAATTTATTAGTATTTATGAACACAACATGGTGTTCTTTCACTTTATTCTTCATTATGATTTTGGATTGGAATTGTGATCCCCTCTTATATATCTTATATCATTTTAACATGTGTCAAATTTGGTTTCACTTATCTATTTCACATTGATATTTATATTATGTATTATGTGTTATATATGGTTTCATTTATTTTTTATCTTTTTTGATGGTTTTTTTTTTGTGTTTTCCATGATTGCAAACTTATATTTATGAGTACTTTTATTTTCATAGATGTCTTTGTCTTTACTCATGTTTTTTCACTACCTTATTTAAATAACATGGATAATTATTATTGTGACTTGGTTATACAAACCTTACTCCCCTTAGTAATCCTTATTTACCTTGTGATCAGTTATCAAACAAGTCATCTCATCATAATCCTATATTACCAATACACTTTAGATCTCCCTTTATTCCATTATATCCTTTTGCATACTAAGCATACAATAGTTTAAACTTGAGATAACATACTAGTTCATAGGTAAGATTAAAATCCATAGTCACATCTCTGGACATGTAGCTCCCTTTAACTAAAGTCTAAATATCATTCATTTGTATCATTTACATCACTCATGTTAGTTATTCCAAATATATATAAAGGAGGATTCAAAAATCCATACAAATTAAAATCCAAATCATTTAAATAAAAGACAATGATATAAAAGGCAACATATAAATCTCAAAAAGCAAATCACACTAAAATATGTGATGCATAGTACATCTCATTTTTCTAATCAAATCAAAATCCATAGTTTTCCTCATGATAGAGTTGAGGTCCATTGGGGTGTGGTAGGCTAGTAGATTGGAAAAGGAGAATAAAAAAATATTTTAGTACTACCTACTTTCTCACACAAGTACCCAATATTCATAGTAGATCGATGAATTTGTAAGAGCTCTCAAGGAATCGATAACATCTTGTTGGAAGGTAGGTCAATTTTTAATTTCTTGTTCATATAACTAGCATGATTTGATCTCAGTATCTCACCTATTGTCCTATATATATTTGTGCTTATTGTGAACATGTATCCTTTATATTTTTATAGTGACTAGACTCTTAGTGTCCTTGTGTACCTACTATGCCTCATTTTTCCTAAGGTATTCTAATAGATGCCTATGCCATGTTTTTTACATTCTCTCTTTATTTTTCAACATTCCTAATATTTCTCCATGAGAAATATTTGTTTTGTTAACTAATAATTCCCCCTAGGGTTTTCATTTATGAGTTACAGTGTAATAACATGGATAGGACTAGGCCTTCCTCATAACTTATCATATTACAAACATTATTTTAAAATAATTCCCACAATTTTTTCCACCTCATTGGTATTCCCTTTGTGATTTTCAGTGTAATACCATGGATAGGACCAAACTCTCCTAATAAAATATTCCAATACCCAAGTCACAATGACATTACATGTGTCAAAGTTAAGATAAGTAGTGCTTGATTATGAGTTACACATCATTTATATGCTTCCCATATTGATTTAGTATGTTTTATGCTTAATTAATCTTTCAATTTTATCTTCTTATTTTCCAATTGCATATATGCTTACAACCATTTTATTAAAATTTTCATACTTCCCAGCTTGAATTAGTGTGACTAATTCAATTTCATTTTACATATTGTATTTCTTTTTATATTTATCAACATTATTTAATATTATTTATTGACTTAAGTTTTTTGTTTTTATACCATTGGTTTTCATGAGCTTTCCATTTTATAACAATATTTTCATACTACCCCATGTGATATAGTGTGATTTTTATTTTTTCTAAGTTGGTGAAAATATATCTACATTTTTTTAAAACATTTTTTATCCTTTTTTACAATCTTTGGTTATTACACATTTCCCATCATGATATAGTGTGTATTACATTTATTTTTTATTGCTTATACTTTTCTAGGTCATTTTTGCCTTTTTATTTTTAACCAAGCATGTGTATCACATAATGCTAGAAAAGAAAACACTCCTCATATAATTTTTATATAATAGACAATAAAAACTAAATACATTTTCTAGAAAGAAATATATCCAAACATCTACATCCACATCCACGTAATAATCATGAAATCAAATGAATATATATATATATATATATATATATATATGTATGTATATATATATATATGTATGTATATATATATGTATATATATATATGTATGTATATATATATATATGTATATATATATGTATATGTATATATATATATATATATATATATATATATATATATAATTTTTGAATATGAGAACCCTCTAGTTTACAATGTGTTGCTAAAAATTGAACATATCTTATGTCATGGGTGTGTAGAAGACTTAATCACCATGATAAAATACATTGCATAGAATAACATAGCTTGTGACCTAAATATAACATTACAAAGATATAAATCTGGCAAGATGGAACACCAATATCTTATGTAACCATGACACTGAATACAAGATAAAGAGAAGGAAAATTAAGATTAAGATATTGATGGTGAAATCAATATGATTGATTTGTTTCAACCTGAATAGCTAGTAGAACCACTAAAGGACCCAGTCTCAAAACCTACTGAACAAGTCAAGATGGACAACCTAAAAATTACAAAAATAAGGGAAAAAAATTATATAAGAATTTATTTTTGAGGAAAATCATAATATTTATCAATAGCTTATTAAAAAACATGTGGTAAACATAAAAAACAAGGAGATTCCCGTACTAGCACATATAGGTGACTATTGGACTAAATCTGAAGTTTCAAAATCCATGTAACTTCTCTAGGATTACCAAGATGTGTTTCCCAATGAATTTTTAGAGGTTAGAGGATTAAATCCATCCCTAGGAAAAATACATATTAAAATCAAAGATTTTGCATAACCTATTAATAAACATCCCTATAAGTTGAATCCAAACATGAAGTTGAAAGTGAAAGTTGAATTCTATAGAATGCAAGATGCAAGTATAATATATCCAATAGAAGATGCAAATTGGGTTAGTCCCATGGTAGTGAAGCCTAATAAAATAAGGGGGATTAAAATATGGGATGATTATCAAATTTTTAATGATGCATGTGTGAATGATCTATTTATGATTCCCTTCACAAATGAAGTTTTGGAATTTCTCATAGGTCATGAAGTTTACTCTTTCATGGATAGTTTTTGTGGCTATCATCAAATACCCATCATACAAGAAGATAGAGATAAAATTAATTTTACCATAGAATGGGGATCCTTTGCATAAAATGTAATACCTTTTGGCCTCAAGAATACACCTACATATTTTTCTCAAGTAGTGGTTATTACGTTCAAACATTTTATGTATGCCTCCACTAGTCATCTCCATAGAAGTGAGATATTTTATTAGCCATAAAGGGTACTATCAAAAGTTTATCAAGGGATATGTAGCTATTTTTTCTCTATTAGATTATTTACTTTAAAAAGGTGTTAAGTTTTTTTGGACTTATAAGTGTTGGGGAGCCTTTAGAGAACTAAAGTAGAGACTAGACACTATGCTTATTATCATCTTTTTAGATTGGAGCAAGCCCTTTCATGTTCATGTTGATGTTTTTGGTATCATATTTTATGTCATGTTCATGCAACCAGGATATGGTAGACTAGACAATGCTATATATTTTACAAGCCAAAAATTATCTGTCATAGAAAATAATTACACCACAAATGAAAGGGAAGCACTAGTTATTGTGTTTGCACTAAAGAAATTCTAACATTGCTTTCTTACGACACTATTTAAATTTTTCATGGATTATCAAGCTTTGCACTACCTTATCAATAATTTTATTCTTGAAGGACACGTTTCTTGATGGTTGTTACTATTTCAAGAATTCTGATTTCACATTAACATCAAGAAAAGAAGAGAGAATGATGGGATGAATCATCTTAGTTGTATTAAAAATGGGGAAGAACCAAAATAATTGCAAAAATATTCTCCCAATGCCCATCTATTTTGCATTTTTATGATCCCCAAAATTTTTGAATCACTTGCTAACTTCCTTGAATAAGGAGATTTCCTTGTGCACTACAAAAAAAGAGATAATAAGTAGTTTGTCACTAGAGCTTTGTGGTATACCATTATCAATGGAATTTTGTATCATTTGGGGAAGGATGAAGTACTACATAGGGTAGTTTTAGAACATGAATAACTATAGCTCTTATAGGAGGCACACCAAGGAATAGAAGGACATTTATATAGAGAATCTACTCTAAGGAAATTGTTATAGAGTGGGTTATGGTGGTTGAACCTTTTTTAGGATGCACATATAGTAGTGAAGCATTAAGACATTTGTTAATGAATGGATAATCTTCTATAACAATATTAAATGCCCTTATATCCTTTATTATCCAAATAACCTTTTGAATAGTGGGGCATTGATTTTGGTAGACATATCAATCTATTGAGTAAACATAGTAAAGTAAGGTATATTATCATTAAAATAGACTACTTTACCAAATGAGTCAAAGATGCTATGATACCTAGTTGTGGTATGAAAGATGTAGAAAAGTTACTTTAAGAGAATATTATTTCAAGGTTTGGATTCCCCATCCATCTCATTAGTGATAGAGGGACACACTTCTTTACCAATACCATCAAAGCCTGTACTAAATAATTCATGATTTCTCATCATAAAATTACGATGTACCATCCACAAGCTAATGACCAAATTGAGTCATCTAAAAAAGTGTTGGGTAAGATGTTGACAAAGATCTATATTTCCAAGAGAGATAATCGAGAAGATTACACTCCTATGATTCTTTGGGCATATCACACACACTATAAGAGGGATACAAATTTTAATCCATTCCATTTTAACCATGGGTTTGAAGTAGTCATGTCAATGGAATACTTGGTACCCAATTAGGAAATTACAATGGTCATGAAACTAGGGGATTAGGATTTTCTCACCAATAGGCTTATTAAAATAAATAGGATGGATGGGTATCGATGCAGAACACCTTGGACATAGGAAATTCATAAGCAAAAGTAGAAAGCATGTCATGATAGGAATATAAACCATAAGTAATCTCATAAATATCAACCAATTTTTTTATATGATAGTCACTTCAGAGCATTTCTAGGTAAATTAAAGATTGGATGGAAATAGATTTACATTATACATGAAATATAGCAACAAGGAACCATTGTTTTGAGAGATCTCTAGGGAACCATTTTTATAGGGTGGGTGAATGGTTATAGGCTTAAGCCATACTACCAATAGTCTTAGTTGATCTCTTTTTACTAAATTAGTGGGTGCTGAGTAACATGGAATAGCTTAGGATTTCCCATTTTTATACGTTTTCTTATGTGTTTATTTATTTATTTATTATTTTTTTTTTTTTGTGTGTGTGTGTGTGTGTGTGTTTATAGATGATCTCTTCAGTACCTTTTAAGAACAATAATACTAAGTATAGTGTGTGTTAACCATGTACATAATATTTTAGGTGTGACATTATAGATTCTAGTAAGAGTGAAAAAAAGAAATTAATTTTGGGAAATGTATAGTCAAGTGATATCAACTAAGATATTCATCATATAATAGTCATCCCTAAGTAATTAATGTTAGATCCAATGTTTGACTGACCTAATCTTTAATAAATTAATGGTTAATCAACATCATCCATCCATATTATAGTTTGGACCAAAAAGAATATAATAGCATATCTCCACATGTGTCAATGACTAACTCCCTTGATTTCTAAATTAGATAAGATTTTCCACATCAACATTTATGTTAATGTTGAATGAACAGATCATCATGGCATTTAAATAAAAACTAATAGGTGAAAAATATATAAGGTCATAATGTTACAAAAGAAGTCTACATTTCATCCTTGTAAATATTTTCACAAAATTAAATTTTAAGAGATGAGATAATTTTACTATGTAGTTAGCCAAATTATTTTCAATTTCATCACTTAGTGATCATGAATACTTAACAACCCATTATGGGTTTGAAAGATGCATAATTATAAGCAATGGGAATTGATTTGGTACTTCAAAAAACAAAATTAACTAACCTAAAGACATTTTATTTCCTTTGAGAAGTAGATAAAAAATATTTCAATTAGATCATATCGATGTTATGCAACTGTTGGCTCTTGCAGTCCCCCACCAATTCCATAACATAAATGTCAAGTGCCTAGTTTGAATGCCAAATTTTGGAAAATTAGGAGAGATTTTAAAAGGCTTGATTGGATAATATAATTATGAAAACATTGACATTAGCCCTGACACCATTATTAACATTAATATAGAATCAATGGCCCAAGCTTTGGGCATACCTGCACAAGGAGATTCTATTTCCCCATACAAGACAAGACTGCCTCCTATCCAAAAGGGGTCATGGACATTATACAGTGCATGATCCACCATAATAAGTAGTTTAATTATCTTGAATACTTTGTCCAAGAGATACTAAAAAAAATATAAAAGTGGTGCACATCATCCAAATAGACATTCTAGTACCAGCTTCTCATTTTTATACTATGCTTCACTCAATGGAACTACCCTAAGGGAGAGGTGTACCTTGACACTAACTACTATCTTATATAATAATTCGACAACCTAATATGGACACCTAAGTGTCACATCCTATCCCATGAGGGTAAATTAAAGACATGGTGGTAGGAGTGCTTGGAGTTGATCACCACACATCTTCGAGTGCCATTAAATGTCATGCAATACTTGGGGAATCATGTTGTTGTCATTTTGGTACCAAAGGGCATGTTCATCCATATTCAAAAGATTTTTAGGTACCATTTGGACCTCTCCCATTCTTTATTACCATAGCCATGGGATATGCCAAAGTAACCAAGTACAAATCCTACATAGTCAGGCATGTGACACTGCTCTAAGTTATACCACCTAACACAATAATCCCTATAATATAATAATAACAAGAAGCCACCACTTTATAGCCACAAAAAGTAATGTTAAATCTCTCTATTAATAAATAATCAATGTCTCCCCCATTGAAGTGCAAGATAGGGAATACCACAACCTGGCTCAATGAACTTAAGGTGCCCCAAATCATATGTTTGTGTGACCTACCTTAGATGTGCACTAATGATAAAGAGGTTTACCAGGTAATGGTTTCATACATGGTATGTGATTTTTATGAAAGAGAGGAGGAGAATGAATTTTTATTCTATAAGGTAGTACATATAGTCCAAGTGCACAAGAAGGTTCTTCTAAGTCTGTGGGTAGAACTACCACCATGCCCTACATCCATCATGGTTAGAACTATATAAGAATGTAGTGAAGGGTTAAATTATTCTATCAAAAACCTTAGACCACTTTCCTAGTCATAGACTTCTTTGTGCAACTACTAAAAATCCCATAAAATTCTTTGGTGCACAAACCAACAACTAGGTGCAAGGATAGGGTTTTGCCTACCTTTGAAGAACATACCTTCAATAGGATATCCATGATATACGAATCATAGTGTTCACCATATTTAACTCTAAAACTACATAAATGTAGGTTGGTTACCTTGGGATGCAAGAAATCACATGTTTCTAGATCCATGGTCTAGTGAAGTGATTCACCACCTTCACAACAAATCCTAGAGGTTAAGGATCTCACACTAGAGAAACCTATAGTAGAAGAAAAATAGGATTCATGGGAAGAAGTAGATAAAATAGTAGAATGACAAGTTTAAAAAGTGGAGAATAAATTACATAAGGAGTAGGCTCAATAATAGAAAACTCAACAAACATGTCAGTAATCTAAAGAAGCTGAGAACACATAAAAGGCCCAAAGCATAGATGATGATCAACAAAAGGATATCAAGGTATCGAAGAAGGCACAAGAAGCTACCAATGTATCCAAGTAGGTGAAATAGGTTCATTAAAAGAAGATTGTTGAAGAATAGAATAATAAATATTTTGAGCTCATTGCAAAGGCCAAGGTCTAATATGGTAAGCAATAGTAGGACATATAAGCATAGACAAAATAGGATTTGGAGGATACCACTCAAACATAGTAGCAAGTTGAGGAAGCTATAAATAATAATAAAGAAGAAGAAGAAGAATCCATATGTAAATATCAAGCCTAATCATAGGAACAACAAGCACACATAACCAATGTGCAGGCTAACCAACTAGCATAGGCACATGCTATGGCCGAACAAGCTAAGAAGACTATGGTAGAGGAACAAAATCAATCAATAAAATGTTCATAGAAGTTGTAGGAGGAATAAAAAGAAAAAATTAATGTTGTATAGGATGAGATTAGTAGGAAAGTAGAGAATAATGACAAAATAAAATAGGTTGAAGATGTTGTGCAACAACTCAAGATTTTAACAAAGGCTTCAACACAAAAATAACAAGTGGCTAATAAACAATAAGATGGATCAGAGTAGTCAAAATAATAATGAGAATGATTTGTAGATCCAATTATGGGTTCTCAACACACCACATTCTCCCTTCCATTTTAGACCATGCCATGACTTAATCCTTTAGAAACTACAGGCACATTGGTAGCATTTAACCTCTATTAGGAAGCATATTTGGATGTCTATAGACTACCATTAAAGAAATATCTAGATGGAATGGTATCATTTTAGGATCCATCATGCATAAGGGTACCACTCTAGAAAAAGAAATGGATCAATCCAAGTATGAAAACATCGAGTTGAAGGCTTACCTACATGAAACTAACAAGCTCATTCAATATGCTTATCCCAAGTTGGTCACTTGAGAAATCAAGGACCATGTTGATGAGGCCACCAATTATTATATTTTATAAGCCTCATTCATACCTAGTATATATCTTTTTCTATGTAAATCCTCACAACCATTCATTACTCTACAAATGAATGAATTTATTATTTTTATTTATTTATTTATTTATTTTTTTGTGTGTGTGTATGTGTCTATTATAAAATGAATTATTGATGTTTTTTCCTTGATTATATTATACTTGTGTAGCTTTATTTACCAAGAATTTGAAGGATAATTTAAGACAATAGGATCTCATTTGGGCATAACACTTATAGGCTGCCCATAGTAACTGTAGGCTCCACCTACAAGTTGCCCATAGCCATTACAAGTTACTCACAACAACTATAGGCTTCACCTTCAAGTTTCTTGTAGCCACTATAGGGTTCTCATATAAACTATAGGCTTTTCCTATAGTTTACCTATAACCACTATATAAAATAGATTTATTATTGTGATCATATCTTAAGGACACATCTAGCTATCTTGCAAACTGAATGGATGATTGGAAAGGACCATAGCTATTGTATGGACTCCCTACATGTAAAGAAATTTAAATGTGCTACCAAATATGAGAAATACAAGGATAATGAGGAGATAAGAAGAAATAAAACAACAAAATAATATACCTTGTCCTTAACCTAGTCAAGCCTAAAACAAATAACTTCAGTTACTAACCACTTGAAGGTTGATTGAGGTAGTTCATAAAGTATTTATATTTTTCCTATTTTGGTGTCTTTGGTTAGAAATTAATAAACTAGCTTCTATATTTGATGGTAGAATATATATCAAATTAGAATTTAGTGAGTTAAAATTGAAGATTGGATAGTTAATAGAACTATAGAAGTCATTGCATTGTAATCTTTTATAGCAATCTTTAATTACTATAGATTTGAGTAATGAGAAAGTTAATTTTGTAAGAATATTTTTCAACTCTCTCAGATAAGGATTGGAACTTAGTTTTGAGTGAGGAAGGCCCCCCTCAAAAGGAGTTGTAGTGAAGATCCTGACGCTCCGTAGTTAAGAGTGTGTAATTAGATTTCATTATTAATATAATTATATAAAGTGTGATGCATATGTGATTTATAAGTGTAAATTACTTATATATTTTTGTCATAATAGTTTCATAGCATAACTATCTAGCGAATTTAATATAATTTCATTATACTATAACTATTAAAGCAAGTTGATTTATGAATCAATAATGTATATATAGTGCTAACATCATTAAAAAGTGTATGCATCTTGGGATGATAATTAATGTTAATTAGACTCAAGAATTTGGGATTCATTAGGTAATTAGTCTACACAACATTTTGATGTCAATACTAGGGAGGGTGTCAATTACTATTTTATAAAATCAATCATTATTTTTATAAGATTGATTGATGTACTATTCTACCGAATTGGGCAATTAGAGTGAGGACACTATAGTGTCTTATGCTAGATGTCTATTTTCTTGGACATATAGTTCTACCCAGGCAAGTTGAGTGAGGGCACTATGATGTCTTATGCCAGATGTCTAAGTTTTTGGAACTAAATGGTGCATAGCCTGGAATGCCTCTTTATAATCTTCTAATTTACTTAGTTCATGTTTTATGATTTATTTCATGTAAGAGTGATTTATTTTCTACAATGTGTGCCTTTATTTTTCCTACTTTCATTTCTTATTTTATAGGATAATATTCTTACTTTCATTTCCTATTTTCTATGATAATTTTCCTACTTTCATTTTCTATTTTCTAGGATAATTTTCTTTCTTTCATTTTCTATTTCTTAGATTAATTTTCTTGCTTTTAGTAGACAACTTTACTATTTTCTAGAAGTAAAATTTCAATTCAAGTTATTTTTATTTTTGCACTCCTTTTTTTTACTTTTTTCTTATTCTGAAACAACCCCTTAGAACACTCAAAAAACAAAAAGACACTAATATTGTATAGGAAGGAATAAGAAAACTAAAAAGTGTAGTATAATGTCTATGCAAAGAAAAAGAGATTCTTGAGGGAGATTCCTACCAAACAAGCCACAAGTTACTACCAAGAAGGAACCATAAGTACCCACAACAACGAAGAATGCTATTGAAAAATATACCATAATCTAGATGACTCTTGAAGAAGGAAACACTATAAACCAAAGGAAATAGCTTATAGAAGAAGTACTATTGGATTTGAAAAATAAAATAGAAGCAAATGAATGATTAACTAAGTTAGTAAGGATAAATGAAGGAGAATAACTTCATGAACCAAACACTATATAAAGTAGCATTAGAAAAACATTCCATTAATGATTTATTGAATAAATCTAAGAAATCTCAAAAGAATGTGGAGTAGAAGATAAACATTTAGTATCATACTAGTGAAGGGACTGATACAAAATTTGAAGATGTGATCTTGAGTATCTTTGGTATACATATCATAATAAAAACCATCATGAATGAATAAGGATATTCTATGGATGATAATGGGACTCCAGATATAATTACTTTTGAATTTCCTATTCTAGATGCAACAAGTGTAGAGCAAATGAAAAATATCCTACCCTCAACCTTGCCTAATTTTAGAAGTACATTATCAAAAGACCTAGACACCCTTTTTTTTTAAATTCTATATCCTCTATAGAATCTATGACTATAGGCATGATGCACATAAATTGAAACTTTTTCTATCCACCCTCAATGACTCATCACTTCATTGTTTCATGGGACTGGGTAGTAATTCAGTCCTCACTTGGGAGGATATGAAAAAAAAATTTCTAGCTAAGTATCAAGAATATGGATGAGGAAGAAGATACAAAATAAATGACATATTTAGGATGACTCAAGAAGGGGATGAATTTTTGGAAGACTATATTGAATGGTTCATGTTCAGTGTATATAAATCCAAGAAAAGTGCACTAGGAGAAGAACCTCTAAAACTCATCTTCCTAAAATGAGTATGAGAAGACTATATAAAAGCCTTGGACCTAATGAGTGGGGGATATATCTCTCATCTACCATTTTTAGACATCAAGGAATTAAGAAAGAAATATTCTAGGTCTACCATAAATAATGTTAGGGGCAACAAGCTTCCATTAGTAGCTTTAAGTGGCCTATTAAAATCTAAAGTTAGTAACCTGTTACAAGACATGAAATAGGATATCATTAGTCATTTGGTCACCCAAATGGATAGTCTATACTCAAGGCAAAATCAAGAAACCTTGGATCAAGATTTCACCATATATTATTTGGATTGTAAGAAGAGGAAGATAGATTGTAGGTGTCATGAGGTTTAGGCTACAGTAGCTAACATCACAGCTAAAGAACTATAAATAGTAGATTTGTATTTTATAGGAAGAGATGGAGACTAGGTTTTATATGTTTCACAAATAAATTAATGGGTTTAATGATCATCTTATATAGGTATGGGACAAAATCCACCTTTTGAAAATTATACCTCCTTTAACTCATAATTTACAAATACTACTTCAAACTATCACCACCGCTTGATAACCTCTCCATAAAATGTATCCCCACCTCTTAATTGTAGTTAGTAGCTACTTTAGACAAGCTACCCCACCATCTCCTAGCAACATCCATAAAATTCATCCCCACCTTGGACATAAGCTTGGCAACCACCCCAAGTCCCACACTTTGTAAATCAGTGGTAGTAAGCCTAAAGACCCAATCAACCCTAGGGAAGCTATCAAGGATGATTCCATCCAGAACAACAACAACCTCCTACTCTTATGCCCAATATATAAAATGCACCCAAGCCTAATTAGCTCCTTATCCAACCTATGTATAACCCTATAAACAAGCCAATTTAACCAACATTGATTACTAAACCTATCTAGTACTTGATATATATAGTGAACATCAGTGAAGTTCATCTACATTTAAATAAATTTATACCACCTTCAACCCTACCCATAATAATAGAGTTAGATTAATAAACTCTACAAGATCATGCTAACCTACCCTCACCACCATAACTCTTTGACCCAAAAAATATTGTTACTAAAACAACCCCAATATTTCCAAAATGTCTTACCCTTCAGTGCCATGAAATTGAACTAAAATATGATTTCATAAGACAACTCAAAAATATCTATGTTAAAATTCTCCTTTTCTAAGCCATCAAGGATGTGCCCATATATCCCAAATCTATTAGAGACTTATGTCTACATAAACCTGAAAGGATGAAGAAGGATCCTAATATATTGTATGTGATTAGCTAGCTAGTAGACCTTATGCTGGGAAACACCCTACTAAAAAAATATTTAGATCTAGGATAGCTAGTAGTAACAGTCCAGATCCATGATCAACAACTATTAAATACATTGATATACTTAGAGGCTGAAATATATGTAATGACAACTAAAACCATGCACAAACTATAGTTGAATAATATTCATCTCACATCTACAATGTTGTAAATGGATTATAGGTATATAATCAGACCAAAAAGAATCATTGAAGATATTTTCATTACTATAAATTCTTGGGAGTATCCTATAGATTTCATTATGCTATAACCTATGTCTAATTTAGGTGGATATCCTCTTATCTTAGGACATCCTTATATTTCCACAACTAATTCATTCATCAATTATAGATTAGGTGACATGTTGATCTCCAATGAAAACCACACTAAGAATTTGGTCCTCTATCCCACAACATAGCTAGCCTTGGCACTAGAGCATACATTATGGGCTGAAGAAGATGAGGTAGTGTATCCTCCCTAGATTCTTGTATTTACCATAGACCATGCATGAAACTTAACTGATCATGAAGATGATATAATTCTATAAAATACTATCTAGAATAATTACCAAACTCATTCTATAGATTTTAGCCACCTGTAATGTGTTGAGTGCCCATTTTCTAGCTTCATGGAAGATAAATATGATGTATTTGTACAAAAAATATTCCACTAGCTACAAATAAAATAGATCCATTATCAATATAGAAATTATGAAATCACTTTCATGGTAAATTGAAATCTCTCTAGGAAAAATATTGGTTATTAATAGCAAGTTAGAGTCAAATGAGGAAAATCACCTAGTCAGCATGTTGCATGCAAACCAATGTGGTTTTGCATAGGATTATAAATACATGCATGGAATTAAACCAAAAACATGCACACATCATATCTATATAAAATAATATTTCCAACCAATTATATAGCCAAAACATAGGATGAATCCAACTCTTAGATAAATATTCAAAGTGGAATTGTAGAAACTACTAACGACTAGATTTTTATACCCCGTCTTAGATAGTGAATGGGTTTCACCTTTGGTGATTATATCAAATAAAAATGGAGAATGGTGTGTATGCATAGATTATAGGTAAATTAATACAATAACCAAAAAATATCATTTTGCACTACCCTTCATTGATCAGGTGTTGGACACACTAGTAGGGAAGAAATATTTTGCCTTTTTGGGTGGCTAAAATGGTTACAAGTAGATTAGGATTGCTCCTGAGGACCAAGAGAAGACCACCTTCACTTGTCCCTAGGGTAATTGTGCTTATGGTGTATTACCTTTTGGGTTGTATAATGTTCATAAAATATTCTAGAGGGTTGTCTTGAGTATCTTTATAGATATGGTAAATGAATGTGAAGAAATTTCTATGGATGACTTCATTGTTTATGGAGAAACATTTGATGAGTGCCTAAAAAACTTGGGGAAAGTGATACAATGATATTAGGAGCACCATTTGTATTTAAATCATATGAAATTCTACATGATTATGACAAAATTCATTATCTTAGGCCACCATGTATCTACTAAAGGAATTAATGTTGACCCTACAAAAACGAGCATCATAAAGAATCTCCCTATTCCTTAAAAATAGAAGGATGTTAGGATTTTTTAGGACATTTTGGTTAATAAAAGAGATTTATAAATAATTTTAAAAAAATAGCATCACCATTATTCACTCTTTTGACTAAAGATGATAAATTAATTTTGACTTTTACCTCTGATACAACCTTCAAAGAATTGAAGGAATTATTGATCACCACCCCTATTTTATGTGGTGTTGATTGGAAACTTCCCTTTCATATTCATACAGATGCTTCAAATACTACCCTAGGAGTTGTCATAGGCCAAAAATATGAATCACTCAATTATTTTATCTATTTTGTAATCAAGAACCTATAGGCAATAGAATTAAATTACATATTTACTAAAAAAAAGTTATTGGTAGTAGTATATGCTATCAACAAGCTATATCATTACATCATAGGGTATCAAGTCTTTATTCATATAGACCATGAATTTATTAAGTATTATATGAATAAACCAATTATCCTAGTTAGAGTGATAAGATGGTTGCTCTTATTACAAGAATTTGATATCACCATTATAGATAATCCTAGTAGGGATAATGTCATGGTTGATTTGTTATCACACCTATAATCCCTTGAAGAAGATACAATAGTGGATGACTCATTTATAGATGAATTCCTATTCTCCCTCACCCTTACCACACATTGGTATGTTGATATTTATAATTATCTTACCACAGGGTTACTCCCATAAAACTTCCTCCCTAAACAAAGAAGATTTTTTATTCATAAAAGTGGCATGTATTCATGGTTATTTAGATTTCTTTTCTATACTGGGTCAGACTCCATCATCAAAATATGTCTCAGAGAAGATGAAGTTCAAGACATCCTCAAATCTTGCCATGATGAACCCTATGGAGGGCACTTTATAGCCAAGCATATAGTAGTAAAAATAATTATTAGAGGATATTATTAGCCTTCACTCCATAAAGATGAGATAAGGTATACTACTCATTATAACAGATTCCAACATATGGAAAGACCTACACGTTCATATGAGATGCCTTTATATCCTCAAATGGTGCTTGAACCATTTGAACAATGGGGCCTAAACTTTGTATGACCTTTTGATCCAAAATCTAATAAAAAAGAGTACATCTTTGTATGTACTGACTGTCACTAAATGGGTGGAAGTCAAGGCTCTTACACAGATTAGGGATGAGAAGGTGGTAGATTTCCTATATGAAGAAATATTCACAAGATATGGTGTGCCATGAGAAATAGTCACTGATTAGAGACCCCAATCAATTGCTAGTTTAATTATTACTTTGGTCTAATAATAAAATATTAGGCATAAGAAATTAACTCTATGTCATCCATAGTCTAATGGATAGGTTGAAGTCACCAATAGGGAGTTAGAAAATATTTTGACCAAAAGTATTAGTATGTCCTATAAGTATTGGGAGGCTAGAATTCTTAAAGCTTTTTAGGCTTACAAAATCACATGGAAGACTACTACAGGCTTCATGCCATATGAGTTAGTGTATGGAAAGAAACTTCTCTTACCAATATAATTTGACCATAAGACCTTATACAGAACACTAGCACTTGGGATGGATATATCTAAAGCACAAAAAGAAAGGCTTATGAAACTAAATGCATTAGATGAATACAAATAGTAGGTATTGTAGACCATAGAACTTGTACAACACTAGTGGATTAGGTAGAATGACTAGAATATTAGGACTAGTTAATTCAATGTATGAGATTTGGACCTTATTTTTTATTTAAAATACAAGGATCACAAGGGTAAAATGTAGACCAGATGGGTTGGCCTAATTAAGATTGAGCATGTTTATAATAATGAAGTAGTGTCACTCACACAGGAGGAGATTTATAAGCACATACACATACAATTACAAAATGGATACAATGATGTGCTAGATTAGCATGATGTTTCACCAGAAAAAGTGAGAACTAGCTGATATAAAGATGAATAAGGAGAGGAGGACATCATATCCCTCCTTTGGCATTGAGATTGAGACCTTCACTTGGTCTTTGACTAGTCACCCTCACTATTGACTTGGTAAGGACCTAGAATAAACATTATATTATAGGCAATATTTAGAGTCAAAATAAAAACCCCAATAATTAAAACCCTTTTTGGGTGTTACTAGAATTTTTTGGGTAGAAAAATAGCCTATTAGCTACCCAAAACTATAAAATGGGCCCAAATAGAAAACCAACTTACTAGATATTGAAGGGTAAAAACAAAAACAAATAATCATTTTGAGAAAATGATTCATCTTCATCTAGTTTCCAAGGGATATTTTGTAGCTACTACAAGTACCTCCTTTAGTTGCTATGGGATCTTTTATAGTTACTATAGACACCTCTTTCTATTGTTATGGGCTATTTTATAGTTACTACAAGCACTTTTCCTATAGTTGGGCATAACCTTATAGTTGTTATGGGCACCATATATTATTTTTGTAGGCATACCCTAACATCTATCTAAGCACATGTAGGATAGTTCTTCCCAAACTCTAAGCTATGGCCTTGGCTATGAGATTTTGAGCATACAAGGAAGACACCAAACTAGCTAGAGAAGGAATGAAGGAGGATTAGAGAAGAAAAGTCAAAACCTTGCTCAAGATTAACCCTAAATAATAAGGCAATGTCACTAGGTAGAATCTATAGGAAATAAGATAACATAGAGGCAAATCATGCAGGCAAATACAAAGGTATATCACAAAGAAACAATACCTTTAGCTACCCTCTTCCATATTCATGCATCACCTAACTTGGATCACCCAACTCTACAATAACCACATTGTGATATGAAAGCAATAATCTCTCATCCATATCTAAGATCCCTATTCCATTTCCATGTAGGCTGTCATGAATCACATCTAGGTGAGATGAGGGCACCATAGAAGCCTAAAATCCTATGATCTCATAATTAATCCAAAGGGGCACACTTCAGTCTAATTATAACTATAAGATAAATCATTGTATTTCATCAATCACTCATATACAAACACTCACATGTAAATCCTTAATGTAAACCTATATAAACTATTAAAAAGGTACAGCCATATATATTTTGATCATTGAAAAGTATTCATTATTTGAATATAGTATGTATGATATTTAAAATCATATTAAATCATGAAACACATCATTTATTAATACCCCTCAAATCACACTTAAACCCACATGATAACATCCCAACCCACACTTATAACCCTAATTATGACCCCATTATATTCCTTTCATCCTATTCATTCCACGTCACTTGAGGACATGTGATAGCTCATATGGGGGGAAGATGTTATAAGTGAGAATACCACACACTATGAGATATATACATGTGAGATTAGATGTCATAATGAAGCCATAATACCTTATATGGAAAATAATAAACTTCATTACTTTCCCTCAAAATTACAACCATTCATGCAAAGCTAAAGAACACCATAACCTATAACCCTACAATCTACAATCATAAACTATAATTGTTGAACAAACCTTGCTTTGCTATAGGTATATTTTTATAAGCCAAACAGAGTGTTTTTCCAATTATTGGTTTAAAGGATTGATATAAAACCTAAACTTAGTAGAATGGGAGGGTCAATTATGAGGAGATAACCCAAAAAGCATAGGTAACTTTAGGGAGACCAAGCAAGTTGGGTTGTCTTCAATAGAGCTGGTTGGACCATTTATTTTGAGAAATTATATCATTTTTTAGAACTCCTTACTAGGGAATTTGAAATATCCTTTACTAGAGACCAAGCTACTATACATGGCATCACATTCCCACACTGAAGAACTGGTGAGCTAGGCGACTAGGTTACCAAGTATAGGAAAAATTTGGCAAGAAAAACCTAATGGTGAAGAAGCTAGATAGTAGTTTTGTTAGGGAGATGAAATATTAGTACTAAAAAAAGGTGGTGTGGAGAGACTCAACTTACCTTCAGCTTGGAGGGAGATAGCCTCATATATCATCAGATATATTACCTATGAAGGAAGGTATTCCTTAATCTATACTCTTCAATTTGAATTTCTTAATCATTTAAAGCATGACAAAACCATTAATGTTACAAATCACTTATGGAACATTCTAAAAGGGATTTCTAAAGAGTACCAGAGGGGTATTAAAAAACATCTATCCCATCATTGCCTAATATGGTTGATAATTAAACATAGAATAAACTATATTAGACTTGATCTAAGCTAGGACTAGTTTTTAGCCCTAAGGAATAATGAAACTCAACAAGAAGAGGATAATAATTAGGAGGAATCCCCTAAGGATTAGG